>PITA01014026.1:0-55161 GCA_004023965.1 Spilogale gracilis
TTACCCCTTATGCACCGCAAGTAAGTGAAACCATGTGATACTTGACTTTCTCTCCTTGGCTTATTTCACTCGGCATAATCTCTTCCAATCCAGTCCATGTTGCTACAAAAGTTGGATATTCGTCCTTTCTGATGGAGGCGTAATATTCCATTGTATATATGTACCACATCTTCTTTATCCATTCATCTGTTGATGGGCATCTTGGCTCTTTCCACAGTTTGGCGATTGTGGCCATTGCTGCTATGAACATTGGGGTACATATGGCCCTTCTTAAGAAATTTTTATCAGGGCGAGAACCTTAGTAATTCCAAGACATGAAGAGGTTAAGAAAAAGGGGGGAAAATCTGGAAATTTTGAGACTAAAAGCCACCAGAACGGTCTCAGCTCCTTCTGTGCCAGGCATAACCTGCAGTTTAAAGAGCTCAGACCCACACACGCCAGTGGCACAGCCCTTCCTTCCGGCAGCCTCGGCGCACGCAGCCTGATTTCTGAAAGTCCTGCTGACTTAAATAACTTGGAGGCTACTCAGGGAGAAGCGAAGTTGGAAGTGGCAGGGAGGTGAACAGGTCATAACACGGGAACAGAGTTGTCAGGCTTTGTTTATTTTCCTGCCTTCTAAGGCTTCAGCGAGTGATAGGAGACATGGGCAATTCTGTCATCCAGGCATGGGGTTGCACACGATGGGGAGGCAGCTCTATCGAAAACTGCCCTTGCACGTTGCCCCCCAGTCACCCATGTAGAGCCATGGAAGACCCATGTCACGAGAAATCCCTTTCCAGGAATCATGGAAGCAGGCATATAAAAAGCCAAATGGTTTCTACAATGTGCTACTGATCAAAGTCAAGCCCAGCATTCTTGTCCTGGCATGTCACTAAGCTTCCCTGTGGCCTTGACCAGGTTCCTAACCTTGCCGGGCCCTGGTTTTCTCACTGCAAAATGAACGAGTTGACATCCTGTTTCTTGCCTATGGTTTGTTGTTTTTTTTCTTCTCCATTCAATATTCTGTTTCTCTGGCGACTTTGAAAACTTCTACTTTTGAAACCCACATTTAAAAAGTTAAACCAGTATTATCATCCTGTTAGCAATCAACTCACTGATGTCAGGAGACACGATCTGGAACGCCAACTGGTGAATAATTAGCATTTGGAACACAATTTTTTGAATGCCACACAACGTCCCAGTGGCACTCCAACACTATTTGCAGATAGGAAAATTGTTGTTGATTTTTCAACATATTCTCTTGCAAGTCCTTTAGCTTCCTTTGTGTCAGAGTTGGGAATTAAACCAACATTTGAGGGTTTCCAGACCTTTATTGTATCAATTAATCCAGATTGCCGGGGAGCAAAGAAAATAATCATTCAAGGGCTTGTGTAAAATAATTCACCATGAAAAAAACAAAACAAAACAAAACTCTGACTCACTGGCCAAAAAAAGCCATATTTTCTCCCTTGTTTTTGTTTTCTAATTTGGGTTTTTATTGAAATGGTGAGATTTTGCTGGAGAAAAGGGTTGGAGGGGGTTACGTTTCCACAATAGGTGGTAAGGCTCTATTCTCCCAAAAAGAAAGAATGTTCCCTGCTGAGAATACCCGCCAATCTGTTACCCCTTCTTCCTTGGTTGCCTGTCGCCTCCCACCCAGGAAGCAGTGTGGCATCTCCTGTCCAGCCTCTCAGACACACAGCCAGCTGTTTAAGGTGGACATTGCTTTCGTTCGGACTTTCATGTACATCTCTCAATGGGAGCAGCAGTCTCCGTCTACTTCCCCGTGGCGAGGACTTGGCCACGAGCTTACAGAGTCTCCCGTCCTTTCACCTGCTCCATACAGAGCATTCCAGAACCCTGGCATTCCGACTGTTCTTCAAAGCCAATGACCAGCCCCACAGTGAAAGAAATCTGAGGACAGATGGTATGAAATTGAAACCATATCATCACTAGCCTCTCCCAAATACTGGCCTATTACTTTGGCGGAGCTCCACAGAGCTCCGTGGCACTCATGCTGATCTGACGGAGGCCTGCATCTTGAATGTGGACGCCCGAGCATCGGGGCTGGCAGAGAGGGGGCCCATTAAAGAGGAAATCGCATTAATGTCGTGTGGTCCCTCCATGGCACTCAGAATCACATGTGCATTTGAAGAAGTCCACATGCCACAGACAAATGAGGAGGTCTCTTTTCACTTATAGACCCATGTTGTTGTTGAAGAACAACCCCGTAGTAGAGAGGCGCCATTCTGTGTTGGAAAGGGAGCCCCATCCTTGAGATAAAGACAGCTGTAAAGGTTTCTTTGGGTTTGGTTTTCTGGTGGTTGTCTTTGAATTCAGCGGAAGGGTCATCTGGTGAGGTTCTCTGAAGTAAGTCCATAACATGGTGGGGAGACCTTGACTTTCTCTTCAGATTTTCTCTGGATGGAATAGCAAGTCATCAGGGGAGGGGAACAACACCAGAGCAGGAGGACGGGCCCCGGTGCACCCTGGAGGGAGGGTATGGATTCACAGAGAAGCCTACGTGGTGCTGGTCCCACTCCTTCTAATAGCCAAACTTTCATCCGTGCCCCCGGTGGGGTATGGGAACAATCAGGACGATTTGGTTCTGGCAACTGCTAGCCTGGTGGTACTGGTCTATTTTTATGGTGAAGAATTATACTTCCTCCTCTCTTTAATATTGCAAAACAGTATGAATACTGTATGTCTATAAACATAAAAGTATTTTAAATGGCATGTTATATTTATTTGCATTCTTTTTCAAAAAAGCAAATGTAATTATTAAGAGATTAGTATCTTTTTCTATCCCAGTGTCATTCCAAAAGGACGGAGAAAGGCAGGGGATTTGAGGTTTGATGGTTTGTGTTTAAAAATCCCTGCCTTGGGGCGCCTGGGTGGCTCAGTTGGTTAAGCAACTGCCTTCGGCTCGGGTCATGATCCCGGAGATCAGGGATCGAGTCCCACATCGGGCTTCCTGCTCGGTGGGAGGCCTGCTTCTCCCTCTCTCACTCCCCCTGCTTGTGTTCCCTCTCTGGCTGTGTTTCTCTCTGTCAAATAAATAAAATCTTAAAAAAATAAAATAAAATAAAAATAATAAAAAAAATAAAAATCCCTGCCTCTCCACCTATTACTTGAATGATTAAAAAGAGTGTGAACTTCAGCTTAATAGCAATAATTATGATGATGATGATGATGGCAACTTTAAATGATTATTATGAAAATGAAATGTTTCTTAAATTGTAGTCCTAATTGAGAGTTATTTATTATTATCTGTAGGGGGATTTAAAAAACCCAGTGAATTCACCGAAGCATCTGGAAAAGTTTTGTCTTTGGTACGGGCTTGTCATTAGCATGAGATGCAGAGAAAAACTGAAAATACCGAGATGAGCCGGGAGCTGGTTTGAACAACTTTCTTGCCTGCGGTTCTCCTTCCGATCATGTCTCTAGGACGTCCTCGAGCGTACTTCTCTGTGCCTTGTAAACGGGGAGATAGTGCTGTCAAAGAATTCAAAATCACGTCGGAGAAAATCCCCCTGCCATCTCACATCTCTTCCAGTACCCTTTCCTTAGAGATCAGACACATTTTTCTGGCAAGATGTTCATTATTCAGATGTTGCTTTGCAATTTCCTTCAACTTCTGCTCTCCTGCAGGTTAAACTACGCCTTTCTTTCGGGATATAGGGGAAACTTTGAAGAATGAGAAATTGGAGTCAGTTGTGGCTAAAGTTCTGGAATAGTCTCAGCAAAAATAGGCTTTGACAATGTCATCTTCATCATGGTTGATTGTAAATAATTCTCAACACTTTCTCACTCATGTTATTGTAAAAAAAAAACAGAGTCCTGAGTTTCTAAATTAATAAAACCCCTCATCGGCAACACACTCTTCCTTTAATAACTTATTCTTGACCCAGACCCATTGTATGAACATCTATTGATCACATGCTTAAATGGATCACAGTACTGGTAGAAAAGCAATGGGGTCTGAATTCCCTCCCCACACCTCCAGGGAGAAGATAGGAAAGATGGGACAGGAAACAAGCAGTACGATACTCAACGGAAAGGGGCCCTGAGTTTGGACAAAGGGAATCTGAGATGGCATGTTATTTTACAGTTACTGCCAAAAATCCCTACAAAAAGTACAGTCTTTGGAATGAGTTGGTCTCATATGGATAAAGTAATGAGATGCTCTTAAATATGTTCATTTTCATCTGGATGTCATAGAGACAAGCAGTTGCTTTTGCAGTCCTGCTAGCAAAGCATTCTGAAGCTTTTCGGAAGAGGGTTGGTCAGGGATGCTTTTGAAATGTTGATAAAGATCCTTTGTCTAAGATAAATACAAAACTTTGCCCAACAACTACAGGCATTTCATGGATTGCCTGGATTTCATATTACAAATACCCAAGGTGCTTCTCTATCTCCTGAATTTACTCCTTTCATAGCTACTTTTCACATGAATTATGGACATGTTAACAATGGAGGATCTTCTGACCCAAAAAAAGCCAATTGTCATAAAAAGTCTACGATATTCTGCCCCAAATACACAGCAGATGACAGTGTTACCTTTTAAATATTATCACTTTAATACAAAAGAAATCTATTTTCTGAAAGGATTCCCCAATTCTTTGCTTTCCAGAAAGGATCTATATCTTTGCGTCTTTCTATTTATTTCACTGTTGGTCACCACTGTAACAAACTCTTTTGGAGAGAAGAAATGGGTAAAATCATTTTTGATTTTGGGAGAACAATCCCAGTTAGAAAATCCCAGTTAAAGAAAAAAGCTAAAGCATAAAATAATTCCTTTCTGTAGCAAATTATTCCAGACTAAATCTCTTCCATAAGAAACAAATTTTCCATGCAAATGAAACCTGGGTTTTATTTTTAAAGTATAGTGTTCTCTTATTTTTGAATAATGATAGGAGATGTAAGCTGCCAGCATTTCCTCCCTGTTTTTTTTTTTTGTTTTTTTTTGTTGTTGTTGTTGTTGTTTTGAGAATAAAGATATATCAAAACTCTTTTATAATGTACATCAAAAGCACATAAAATTCTTTTACATTTTATCAAAAGTTTTCTTAAACCTTTCTTAAATTTAAATAAATCAACTTTTTGAAAGATGTTATCTTATTTTAGAGGGAATAGTTGCATAAATTCATACTCTTCTTTGTTAACAATTTTTTAAAAATATTTCTTAGTATAAAGAATTAAAAGCATCTCACAGCTAATTTAAATGTTGAGAATTAATTTCAAACAACCAAAAATTATAAAAAGGTATATGTTGGCTTTCATTTTCACCAAGTAAATTATGGTATTGAAAATACCTGGGTCAGAAAGAAAGAAAGAAAGAAAGAAAAAGAAAGAAAGAAGGAAGGAAGGAAGGAAGGAAGGAAGGAAGGAAGGAAGGAGAGAGAGAGAGAGAGAGAGAGAGAGAGAGAGAGAGAGAAAGAAAGAAAGAAAGAAAGAAAGAAAGAAAGAAAGAAAGAAAGAAAGAAAGAAAATATCTGGGTCAAAGAATTTCCTCATGCCACAAAGCCTCCTGTGTTATTTACCGAAGAACCAAAACGAAGAAAATAATTACATTTGGGCAGATTATATAGGCGAGAATATTGTTTAATTGTACTTTAAATGGAGTCTCCAAGGTGGCTGCTTTATATAAGAAAAGAGCCCACAAACATAAATTTTATAAGTGGGCTGTTCTGGGTTTGTAGAGGGAATGTTTCCCTTTCAGAATTACAGATACATAAAAACCATGCGTCTCCGCTGCTGAAAGACCAGTAAATGTTGATGTGTTCTGTAAAAATTTAAATGCTGGAGGCCAATACTCACAAAATTTAATTATCTTTCTGCTAATAAAAGCCAACTTCTTTTTAAAAAAAAGTAAGGAAAAGAAGTAAGGAAAAAAAGTAAGGAAAAGAAACGTATACATTCTAAGTGCAATATTTCCAATATACTCCATTTTGTAGAATGGAGTATATGAAATCACCTATTTTTTATTTTTAGTTTGCTCATGTTTTTGAGGTCAGTTCTGTTCACAGAAATAAATGGGCATGTGAAATAAGTACAGGTGTGCTTGGGTCATTTTGTCATGCCTTGCTTTGAAGGAAACTAGTTGTTGAAAAATGACAAGAAGGTACAATAAGAACGAGGTTGGTTTTTTAAAGCAAAGCAAACAAACAAAAAGAGCTGGAGAGGACTAAGCCCCATTACAACCCACTTTCTTTTATATGTGTTTACCCTTAAATTCAGGGGTTTTATGCCCTGGGTGCTCGATCAATATCCACAGTGGACCCCCTTCCGATGCACTGTGTGCTAAGTTCCTCTTTCATTTGGAACTCAGCTTGCCTCTGTTAGAATCAAATATTCCATCGGGTGGGAAGATTCCCTGGCTGGCATGCAAAATTCAGAAAAACCCACAATTTAACTTGCTCTCTGTAGGAGTAGTCATCGGGCGGCTGTCAGATAAAATACTTTGCATAGAAAAACTCATTCTCCATCCCATCTCAGGGCTTCAGTACGTCCACTATGCGGGTCTAGGAGTGTCTGGGGTTTACGGGAGGAGGGAGGGACACAGTGGTTCCTCTTGATAACTGTGAACTCCTAAACTCTCTAGGATTATCTAAGAAGATAAAATCATGACTCTCCTATGAATATAAAAAGAACTTGTGCCAAAGATTTTTTTTAACTAATTAATTAATGAGGGAACAAGTAAGATGTTGCCATCGAGCCAAACTTCAAGGACTCACACATATATGGGCAAAAAAGTATGCTGAGATAAATGTACATAGAATGGCAAAAGAGTCTTTCCATACAGAAAACAATGATCAACCACATTCTACCAGATACGAGTGATTTGCATTTCTGTAGATAAGAGTCATTTTCATTATTACCAGTTTTCTACAATTCACAGAATTATTTAAAAAAAAAGAAAGCTGGAAAACCATGAAAAGGGGAGATAAATGCCTGGATACATTAGAAAGGACGCTCAGTAACTTCTCTTCCTTCTGCCACAAAGTGTTTCACAAATTTTCCTGACACTGTGTGTAACATAAGAGACCGTCCAGGTCAGTCATATCCCTGATACTGTGAATTGGGGAAGAAGTGCTAAATTCCAGAGAGCAATCCCCCAATGTCAATTAATAAAGCCTGTACCAGGGCCGCCCTACAGAAACCCAATGTAAGCCACAGAGGAGGTCACATGTCCTTTCACATTTGCTGGTAGCCATTATGGGGCTATCCTATGCCCTATTTTAAAAAGAAAAAGAAGCAGTTACAATTAATTTTAGTGAGATATTTAGTAAGTGTATGCGATCACACCATTTCAACATGTAACATATAAAAGAATTAATAACATAATTTATATTCTTTTTTCTTTTCCCTGTAGTTACAAACTTTCAAAAGCCCAGGTGTATTTTACACTCACGGCCCATCTTAATTCACGGTAGCCACATTTCAGATGTTTTACTAGCCACATATGCCCGTGATGGCCAGACAGCACAGGTCTACATAAATCCAACAATCATGAGCTAGCAAAGTTCTACATTTTTCAAAAATATTAATTAAAACATTTAGGTCTATCTCAGGCCTTTCTATCCTCAGATCATGACTTTTTAAGGTAGCCGGGTTCTCTGATTTTTCTCATTTTGGGAATGAAGCATGATCAATGCCCAGGGAAACGATAATTTGAAGTGCTTGCCTAGTGTGGCCCCGTAAATCTTCTCATCAGCAGCCAGTACTATTTTCTTTTCCTGGGGAGATCGTACGTACCCCTGTGATGAGAGAGAGAGCCCTAAGCACACGGGGACTCGGCGATAGCCATAATAATAAACGTAATATTGCTTTGCCTGTCACCTGAGAATGACAGCAACCATCAAAAAATTTAACCTTTTAATTTTCATATCACTCTTGTGAGGTAAAGAGAGGAGGGACGTTTCTTTACTGAAGAAGGACAAGAGACGCTTGGCTTCTTTGCAAGGGCGTAACTAAGGGCTATCGGCCTCAGCATCTTGTCTGCTGTAGAGACCTCAGCTGGGCACAAATAGCTGCCTCTCGAAGTGGGCAAGGCCCCTCTCCTCAGCATCCTTGAGGCTGCGGCAGGATGGTCTCTGTGCCAGGTGGACAGGAGCAAGAAGGAACAAGGGGTGGGCCCCGGCCTCTATGGGGAACCAGAGCAGGGATGAAGGAGGGAACCTCCCTCTTTAAACCGACGTGTTCAAAATCTCTGTATTTATTTACTGCTTTTTATTGGGACTACTCCCCACAGTGATTTCTGAGAAAAGAATGAAAGTCCCAGGGCCAGACAACCCACTGGGATCTCTCATAAAAACTTTATTTCAGATAGTTCTGGAGTGACACTTGGAATTCTTCCATTGCTAGTTTAGTCTGGTGTTTTACATGATCTGAGCCAGGAGAATAAACCCATGGGGCTGTGTGTGTGTGTGTGTGTGTGTGTGTGTGTGTGTGAGGGGGGGGAGAAAGAGAGGCAGAGACAGAGTCAGAGACAGAAGGAGGGAGAAATGGAGAGAGAGAAAAGCCAAAGACTGCCCTGAGACCCGTGACCTTTCCCCCCTCCCCATTTTTCTTGGGACCCAGTGGCCTGCGATTGCCTCTCAATCCCTACCTCCCACCGGCCCCTACCCTCTCTTGAACTTTCAGAACATGCAGGTCATCCTGCGCCCCACGCGTCCAATCAGCCGTTTTGTCTCTGGTGGCCGCCACTTACAATCAGCACCTCTGTCGCGGGAATGGCACTTTTACCACCGGGAGGGACAGTCACCCCATTCAGCTGGCAATGCCTGTCTGTATTTAACATTAGCTGCTTAATAGTAACCCATTGAAGCTCTAGGCCCTATAATGTTTGATTAAGGAGGGGCAGCATTCAGAAGGGACGGCATGTGCTGAATTCAAGAAGGGAGCTATTGCTTTCCTACTATAAACAAAATTGATTATAAAACCAGAACCCAGAAAGGGCCCCTCACCCTTCAGTCTGGCATGAGAGGGTTTCGTTTCTCTGCAAGGCCTTCTTTGAGTTGCTGGCTTCTCCCGGCTTTCACTGCACTCCAGGGAGGGAGATAGAAACCAAAACATACAGAGCACTCCCAAAAGACCCTCCCCCCCTCCAAAAAGCTTCTATTTTTAATTCTCTGCAGCTTTTAAAAGAGTTGAATGGGGAGGTTTCAACAGTCTGTGGTGGAAGAGAATTCCTGCTTTCTCGAAGGACGCCCCACTTTAGATAATCCCAGCTGGCCACAGGACCCCAGAGCCCCAGGCGCGCCAACGGGTTTTCTTGGCAGTTCCTTTTCAGCACATTCTGTCATCACTGAGTAACTTGTAACAACTGTGTTTTCCTCCCACAAAGAAGAAAGCAGGTTTCGCGCCGCTTGCTAACTGCAGGCACAGCGGACCTCCTTATCCCCTGAGCGCTAACGCTAAAAACACGTTTCACCAGTGCCTGGGACTTCACGGGGGCGCGTGACCTGCAACCAGGGGTCCGTAAGCTCTCGGTGGGGTTTCTCATTCGCCCCACGGCCACACTGCAAGGTGGGTGGCAAAAGGCAAGCCCCTCTTCGTCAGGCGAGGAAACACAGCAGACGCATAGAACCCAGCACGTAGTTTTCCCAAGCATGCGTGGAGGGTAGCGAGCTGCAAAAGTCAACATTCCTTGCGCGGCTTTGTCTGGTTTGGGGCCTCGGGACCACTCTGTCCGGAACACACACCATAGGCCGCCATCCCGTGGGCATGAGACGAGCGCTGTTGCCCAGCTCCGAACTCCGGAGTCGGCAGCGGTTTCTCGCACCCGGATTCCCAGCCATCGGCTCTGCTGCCCGTCTGGTCTGACGCCAGGACAGCCGCGGGCAGCCCAGGGCTGGGAACCATGGGAAGAGCAGAATCTCCTCGGCCGTCCTCTCCGGGATCCCAGGCTGCCTTGCTTGAGCTGCCCATCTCCATGGGGCATACTTTCAAACGGACATATTTAAGGCAATTGGCCCTAGAAAGTACTAGACCCAAATAACCTCACAGGGTTCTTAAGGACAGGACTTGAAGGGTGGGGAGAAAGTGCCAAATTAGCCGCGGGCGTGAAGGTGATGAGAAGGGCTTCAACCGAGTGGAGAATTAGATGCCAGATTTCAAAGTTCTCTCTGCCTCCTAACGTTACACCCATTAAACCAAGAATTTAAATCCTGCTCCAGAATGCTCTATTTCCTAATACAGATTTCTTACTTGGCAAAAGACTGCTTATAAATGTCTCCTCCTCTTCTCTCCAGCTTTCAGAGCTCAACTAAAGTCCATTTTCTATTAAATAAGGAACAAAGCAGTAGAAACCAAGAGAACCAATGTGTCTGGCATCCCCTGCCTATTATTTCATCTCTGCTCTGAACCCAATGAAACCCTATTAGTAATTCAGCCCTGAACTTGCTGCAGAAACTGGGGGAGATCTGGAGCATATGTTTTCAATTCATTTACACTTGACTCATCAAACCAGACTGTCTTTTTAAAAACAGCTATTTGATGTTTAAGGAATTATTTCCACCTTTTAAAAGAAACCTTCTAGAGTCTTTCTCTGCCCACCACAGGAAGCTGCAGAATGCTAGAAGAATAGAAACTCACACACAGGAAGGTTCAGGGACGGTTCAAAACTCAGAGCCATGAATTTAGAGAGGGTTCAAAAGTTGGCAAAGTGAACCCTCTCATCCCTGCCCACAAATAATAAATAACAATCACAACAAGGAAGAGGAGAAAGGGGGAAAGCCACTGGAAAGCCATAAGTCATCCTGTCTTCAACCTTACAGCTTCTCCAATAAAGCAGGGGTTCTTCAGAGGACCTCGGCCGTGCTGCCTGCAGGGAGCCCTGCTTGTCTTCTGCCGTAAATTACCTTGCCAGGGATAAGCTTTCCTCCAGGTCCACCAGACAGGCAGCTCTGCAAGACCCATCACCCGGCTCTGGGCTGCTTAAATTATCCTTCATCTGGTTGTGACATTTGAAAAGCTAGAGGGAGAATGATCACCCCCGATCTGACCTTCCCATATCGCTAGGGTTTTCTTTCTTATAAAGGACTGCACCACCAGAAATAGACACGACAGCATCCTATTTGCAGGCAGAAATAGGGGGAGGAAATAAAGCTTTCTACACACACGTCCCAACAAATGGTACGGTGTTTTTGGACTCGTCCACTCAAAACGTGACCCCCGGTCCTTTCCCCAATGGACACAGCCATCCTGAGGCTTCTGATCAGGAAGTAAGGAAGTGAGGGAGGTCTGGAAGATTTAAATTTCCCTTCATTTGCTGCGGCTTTCTGTCCATATTCAGATGGTTCCACACACAGACGGCCACGGCCACGTGCCTGTAACCTTCTGAGGACCTCGACTTTCTGAGGCAAGGGCAGCAGCGCCTTGAAATGTGATCAAGCCTTGAGAGCAGGTACCAGGCCAAGAGAAATAACTCTTATCCATAAACAGTTCCATAGTAAATCAGAGAGCCTTTTCTCCCATGTCACCTGACATGTTTAATTTGTCTGCTTTGACAGAACTGTGGCGAGCAGAGCAGACTGCTGGTGAAATTAGAATGGGCCTTTGTGAAGGAGGGCGGGGCCATCAGGCGTGGAAGGGCACGGCGCAGGGTCCACGTGGTGGGCATCGTGCGGGCGCCTGCGGGCCAGCTCCGTGTGACGGAGCATGAGCGAGGGGGCGAGGACTCCTGGCCTTACAGGTTTGCCACACAGCTCCCAGTGGGCACACACAGTAACAGTTCTGTCGTCCAAGAGGTGTAACTTTTTTCTTTCCTCCCATGCTTCTCCTTGGAATTCTGCCTTTGTCATAAATGTGAGGAAATAACATAGGTCCGCTCGTTTTCATTTCAGCTTTTTAATTCTGGAACACAAGATGTACACCAGAGAAGGGGAAATGTACTCTCTGCAATGTCCGCACCTCCTGAAGGGGGAGCCAGTGGACGTATTAGTGTCAGGTTGGCTAACCTTGGATCTGGTCATACAGTTTGTTGTGAAAGGAGGCGCTCTTTACCTGATCCGGCCAAGAAAATGGCTTTTGAATACCTACACTTTAGTTACTTAGGAAGAAGGATCCTGTGGAGCGGAGCGCTCCCTTCCCTGAACCAGCTGGGACGCTCTACTTCCATGGCACCGAGGAGAAGATTAGCTTTGCTTCTGGGTCTACATGGAAAGTAGACTATTTAATCCTTCCCTGTGAAGTAGGAATAATCTCTCCCCAGTGTTGCAGGTGAGTAAATGGAGACTTGGACGGAGAACAAGTCATTACCCCAAAGCCACCTAGTGACAAGAACTGCGTTCAATTTGCCGTTGGTGATAGACATATACCTTAATTCTTTATTTTTGCCCATTTCCTCCTTTCTGTTTTAATATAAGGGAAGTGTAATATGCATACATGAAAGTACATAAATATTCAGCTCTACAAATTCAGCATCTGGATCAAGAAACAGATCCTTTCCAACCCGCAAGCCTCCCTTGTGCCCTCCCTCATGACTTACCCCGCTTCAATGATTATACTCTTTTTCCCTGTTTGTACCACAGGCCCAGGGTCGGGGGTATCGTATTTGGTTATGAGCGTGTGCTGTGGGAGAGCCCTCCTGGGCTGAAATCCTGCCATACCTTTTATAAGCCGCTTCACTTCTCTGTCTCAGTTTTCTCACCTTTAAAATGGGGGGATTCTCAGGACTACCTCACAAAGTCATGGTGAAGGTTAAATGCTACAGGACATCCAAAGAGCTTAGGTTAAGGTGCATAGAAAGGCTTGGGGCTAGACCATCAGGAAGCACCAGCTATTATTATTGCTGGAACATTTGTTCCTACTCTCAGAGACTCTCCACAGGAGACAGAGGATCCGATTCTAGAGCAAGGGAGAGGAAGAGAGAGGAATTCCTAGCAACCCATCTCTAGGTTTGGGAGAGAATTCGAGCCGAACAGGATGAGGAAGAGCTAAACTCGACAGCTTTTCAGTTGCCCAGACTCAAGTGTTCTGAGCAAAACTCTCACTTGAGTCGCACGGTTTTGCGCCTAGGCAAATGCCACCGCCAGGGAGGAGCAGGCGCGCGAGATTTCAGGTCCTCCCGAGCTTTCCGGGACCCTCGCAGTCTAGCATTCGATGGGAACTTTTATATTTCCGATAGCAGAAAGAAATGGGCATTGAGTCTTTGCTACCCAATCCACAGCTTAATTCCTGACATAACTTTTTAAGTAAAATAGATTCAGGCATTTTTCCGTGGCACATTTTTTAATATTTTGCACCTCTCGAAAAACTTTTTTTACCCACTTAGTTTAGAACTTTTCCAAATTCTCTGCAGCGTAAATCAAAAGGAAACAACTTGTTTAAAGCAGGGCTCCAAGAAACCAGAAGCCCTGGGGAAAAAAAAAAAACAAAATCACAAGATTGAGAACTCCCCATGCAAATTTCCTTTTTTTTCTCTCCCGGGCCAAAGGAAGGCACTTACTGCAACATGTACATATTTAATGAAATACTTAAGCAAGTTATCCAAGTTAAAAAGGAAAGGCAGAAAATAACAAAAATATATTTCAAGTAATACTAAGAATAACAAATATATAATAGCAATTTGAACCACCAGTCGACTGCAGTAAAGCCCGAGCAGAGTTTAGATTCCCAACAAGTGTGATAAAGATCGAGGCGTGATATGTTGATTTGTTCAGTTACGACTGGGTTCTGGAAAACTCAGAATGGATTAGAAAAGAGGCTTCGTGCTTGATTCCTCTCTCCCTCCCCCCATCCCTCTCGTCTTCACCCTCCCATTCTTGTCTCTGGTTTTAGTTTCATATTTGATTGTGAGATAAGCAGACCAGAGATAACTATGAAACTCTACCACCGTGCCCCTGGCAGTTCTCATAGATATTTTGCAAGGCCATAGAGATAATGTTACTTACAGAGCTTTTCAACAGCGTGGCCATGTTGCCGGCCAGGCCCTCTCTCTAATGGGAACAGAATGCTTCCTTCCTGGGGGCCTGGTGGGAGCTGGAACAGTGCATGATGTTCAAGATAAGACAACGGAAGTTCCGAGCACTAAGCTTGTGTGGTTTAACCAAATGAGGTAAAACAAGAAATAGAAGGACAGTGAGAAGCTGCCTTATACGCAGCCTGCTGTGGGGATTTGGGGTCGGAGAGCAGCCCCCTCAATCCTGGAGGGGGGTGGCTTTGTCCCTGCTCCTCAGCGCTGCAGAGATAGAAATATGAGATGAAGCAGCTTTGTTACCTTTTAGGGATATGGTAAATACCAAAGAGATCACTGTAAAATGATTCTTAATGCCCTTGAACTTGCTTTGAAAGATAAAGTAAATTGCATTTCTAACTTCTAGTGCAGCGGCTGAAGATTATGTCCACCCATTTCTAAAACCAGGAATTACTGGTTGATCCCTTAGAATCCTCCAACCCCTTAGGCAACTGAGCTCACTCTGAACACGATGCTGGCCATTAGGACAGCCGTGGTAACTGGCCTCCAGACGGTGACCCAAGCTGGCCTAACCAAGAACCATATGACCAACTTTCTGTCCCGAACAAGCTCTCATCACCACCTTCTCCTGAACCTTGAGTTCGTCATGCGGGTGATAACATTATTAGTTCCTGTTTCATGGGGTACTTCTCCTCACCCCGCTGCAACATACAGGTGAGCAGGGTGACAGGCGTACCAGCCGTAGCTGGCTCTGTGATCCTCAGCAGGTCCCTTCACTCTCTGGCTGTCCATTTCCTCACCTGTACAACGGAAAGAGACCTACCTCGTAGAGAATTCAATGGCATATAACTCCTGTTTCAACTTGACTTCTCTCCTTCTGACTCATGTTTTCAGTCTCTCTCTTGTTTGTGAACATCTGACAGGAGCCAGTGATGCCCCTGGCTTCCTCCTCAGCTCTCCTCCATGGACACAACTTAGATTCTCCCCTACAGGTCAAGAGGCTCACACCAACTCAGGTCCCGCTCACCCAGACTAGAGCTCACCTGGGCATGGCTATCCCCTGCCAGGGGAAGGTAGGGTGTGGGGTATGGACTGACCCCTCTCAGGAAGCCATTGCTAAATAAACCAAACAGGGTCTCCTCAGCCCCTAGACTCTCCTTCCTGACTCATTCCTTATGCTGCCTTCTGGAACAGTGACTTTTGCCTGGTTTCCCCAGTATCCCCTCAGTAAAGCATTTTGAGCATAAACACCAGCACTGACTGTTAAATTTATACATATCCATCCACTGTTCTGCTAGGACATTTGGGGCATTCTGAAAACAAACAAGCAGTTCCAAAAACCGAAAAGCAGGTCCACCAGCCAGCATGAGCCCCCATTCCCAGCAGGGGAACATCACCCCAAGTCAGGTCAGCTCTGTGGGCAGGTGTCCTGTGTCGTCAAGCAGGGTCCCTGCTCAGAAGGGTCCCTGGCTTGGTGAAATCACAAATGTCACCATCTTAAAATTCTTCAAATTTTTATCCTTGAACTTGTGAGGTCCAGAGGGACAAGGGTGCATGCACGTGAGAAGAGGAGGCATGCACAATATGGGTGTCCCCCGCTCCTTGCTCCCCTATTCACACATAGCTTATATGATGCCTCGCGGGCACAGCATTCAGGTGGGCCCAGCATGTGTTGGCGTTTAACGAGACTCAAACGGAGTACAAGGTAAGCATGTTATGGAAGCCATCTGCTTCCAGAGTGTGGCAGAATGTGAACATTTCAAGAAGTAAAATAAAAACAACTGAGTTAGTTTTGTGAAGTGTTTCCACTGTTCTGGTAAGAATTAAATTCGTATGCATGTACGCAGTACAAAAAACAAATTGCATAATTTCAGTGATTTTGCAGAGACAAGTTAAGTGCCCTTCTATCCCCATTTAAAACTGGCATTCCACGATATAAAGATGAATGGTATAATTCGTGCTAATAATTTAAAATTTTAATTTTTGTTGACTTAAAATAACATCAGATGGCAAATAAAAAAGACCATGACAAGTTAAGAAAGAGACTGTGAAGAAAAGAACTTTTTTTTCTATTTTAGTACTTTTAGTGCCCTTTCTTTCTTGCTCTTGGAAGGAGAAGCTTCACTATCCTACACTGTAACCAACTTTACCTCCGGTCCCTGGATCGTTGTCCAAATGGCCAACCTATCCCTAACCAGAGTGCATTCACCCTACTCCCCTCTCTCACTGGAAAAAAGAGAAGATTCTGTCTCCATTTTGCCCGAGGAAGAGATCTGTCCTTCCAACGCCATGGTTCCTATATCCAGTTGCTTCCATGCTTCATATTTCATTTATTCAACAAATATTTGTGTGTTTATATAGTTACAATAAGGAGATGTTCAGGATTTTCCCAAGAGAAGAAGTACTTCTCCCACCTGTTTCTGACAGAACAGAAACTTCCTGACTCAATGGAAAGATCTCAGTTCAGAAGAACACTGCTAGGAAACTCGGGGACTGAGCCCTCGGAGAACCACCCCTTGGCATTCTTCACCCACACCCAGGAGCTAATGATTTCCAGAGGCGGCCATTGAAAAGATTTCATAGGAACAGGAACGTGGGTCACTGAATCAAGAACCATGTCAAGAAGAGAAGGTCACCAGTTCCAAATATTTCGGAGGTGATGAGGTCATTCTTTAAATATTATATCCTTCACATTCAGCACACCACGGTGCGTGCTTTGTCACAGTTTGGTGGGCCACCAGTTGTCCCTGACAGAGCCCCTGTCTGAATGAAATCTTTCAGTCTTCTCCAGCCAGATGTCACTCTCACATCTTGGTTGACAGCTTCTTCCAGGAGCCGGCATGGATCGGGCTTTTGCCTGTGGAATTGACTAAGTGAGTGGTTCAGAAAGGGTAGTCCAGGGACCTCTGGGGCTTCTTGAGATCTTTCCAGTGGGTTCGTCCAGTTAAAACCATTTTCTTAATAACCCTGGAATGTGATTTGGCTTTTTCACTTTCGTTCTTTCATGAGTTTATTAAAGTGGCTCTTTCTAGAAGCTATAGTACATGAAGATCTCTTCGCTCTGATAGCTAAGGAATAGAATGGGTGCTCTGGTATTTTCAAGATTTCTCCATTTTAATTTCCAATGCAGTTAATATTTATAAGTGTCAGTTCTCTTAGGCCATCAATAATTTGGGGCCCTAAGTCCAGAACGTTTGAGGAGGGCTGGACTAAAGTGAAGTTAGATCACCTACCATCTTTCCCATTTCTCCAAAGATGGGTCTACTCTGCCCTATCCAAGCCAGTGCTTCCTCACAGACCCAGCAGTTTCCAGTGAGCCTTATAACTCACTTAGTACATTGCCATGTCCATGACCAATGGGTACATGAGTATGATTCAGCCTCGGTCACTTTGGCAAGCAGGATACTGAAGGCATACACCGACCAGGCTCTGCAGAGTGACTCTTCACATGACACAAGCCATGAACCATGCTTTATGTAAGCAAGGGGATTTAAAATGTCTTTGTATAAAGAACGGTCCAGTATATATTAAATTTTCAAGTACATTTGAAGAATATAACTAGGTTTCCCCCAAACCATTAATTAATTAATTAATTAACAAGTTAGATAAATTGCTTCCGACAGGGCATATCCCTGAAAAAGGAAATCTCTCCTACTCCCCAAAGAATGTCTTACACACACACACACACACACACACACACACACACACACACACACAGGAAACCCGTCATGGACACATATGGTATTTAATGCATACCTGTTACGGGCAACCAACGCTTTTACCTTTTCATGAACTGTGAGTCATTCTGCCCCAGAGAGGGCTTTCAGAGCTTCATAAATATTGATCATACGCCCTAAATTCTAACAGGCAGTTTCCTCAAATATGAATGATGCTTCTCAACTTCACTCTTTTTTCTCCATATTCAGTTGACCACCATGGAAGGAAAAGACATTCCATGTAGATGGAGACTCCTGCTAACTGAAGCTGAATCACTTCAAATTCCAAGTCTGTCTGCCTTCTTTCCTTCTTCCCTGCTCCTTTTTCATTCATTCATTCATAACCATCCTTGAACCGTGGGGCAGGAATTGTGCTGGGGGCCCTGATAGCACAATGACAAGTAAAGCCAAGTGTGCCCTCAAAAAGATCTCATGTTCTTCTGGATGTTGAATAGAATTCATCCTAAAACTGATCTTGGTGGTCTTTAAAGTGACGTATGTGAAGAAAAGAACTTCTAATTTGTTATCTGTGTCTGCTTTCCAGTATGAATAATGTATTAGTTTAGCAGTACATACATAAATTATAAATTAAAATATACAACCACTGAAAGTGAGTACCCCCCAAATTTTTACTGACAGGCTGTTGCAATGCAGAAATATTAGGAACACAGATCGAACATGTCTTGCTAGACCTTCTTTTTTAGTCTGTTGTCATCATGAACACTTCCTTGACTGTTCAGCAGCTGCCTGGGAGTTCTTCATAAAATTGGTATATGCTCTTAGCTGGTTGGTCTGTAAGAGAATGAAGAGATAATAAACTAGATCTGTTCTTTTGTGGAAGCAGCAAGGGCCAGAGCAGTGATTGACGTGCCTAAGCCCTATCCCAGTCTGGTAAAGGACTTAGCAATGTTTTTGGGAAAGTGTGATTCTGAGTCACCATCGCAGCAGGAGAGGCCTCGTGGAAATGCAAAATGCTGGCCTGAGGATCTGGTCATCTTGGATCGGAATCTTCAAGGCAAGGGGCCACCCTGGCTCCAGGCTCCGTGTTTACAACAAGCTCCCCAGAAGATCCCTGAGCCCTCTTCAGGGTGCGGGAGTGGAAGGTGGAGACCTGGCCAAGGTTCCCGGGCTCCCAGCGTCAGGCCCTCTCCCCGGGGCAGATTGTCATGGCTTTGAGAGCAGGAACTATGGGGTTCGGGAACAGATGTGCCGCGCAGTTTGACCTGAAATAAATGGCTGTGGGGAGCTGATCTCGCTAATTCTGGGACTGTTTCTCAGGGCCTTATTTTTATCTGTTCCTTTGATGTCAGGCTGTTTGCCATCATTTCTTACGGCCTTTAGTGTGATCACTGCTAATCTCTCTTCCCTCTTTCCTCGTCTTCCCCTCTACCTTTCTGCTTTTAATTTGTTGTGGGCTGGGAGTCTGCATAAATGGGCTTGTTAGGAGTGTGTGTTAATTAAGAGTCAATTAGACATAGTTAGAGCGCATTGCTTTGTGACTGGTGTTTCCGGGGCTTCAAGCCTGCTTTGCTTCCTTCCTGCTTCTCAACTGAGTTCCAGAAGGCAGAGGTTGAGGGACGCCTGACCTCTGGATAAGTGGGACACTGAGATATTTACTTTCTTGTCACATTTCACTGCTGTCAAAGCTCAGAGAGGCTGGCCAGCCCCTGGAGGAGCCAGTGTGCTTAATGATTCAGGACACCTGGGTCTGACCCCCTCCTCCTATGTTTCTCTGGGCTCAGAGTGATTTACAGGAAGAGGGGATGGGATCCAGGAGGCAGGAGGAAGGGCAGACTCTGCAGGGTAGACTAGGAAGTAGGTATCGACTCCCCTGAGAAACACACTAATTTTCTGTTCAAGAGGGTCTAGGTCTGTTCCCCTTTACTAGCTGCTGGGGAATGTCAGCCATGACACCCACAGGGGTAAACTTCTCTGGGGATTATGGGAGCAGACGGCCATCTCTAGCTTAGAAGGCACAATCAATATATTTAACACTCGAGCTCGTCCCATGCGAAAATACTGCTATATTTTTTAAGACCTTCAGTGGATAATGATATCTGTAGAGTGTAAACTTTGTCTGGGAAGCCATTGTGAGATGATATAAAGACAATCAACAAGATGGTAAAATTTTCATCTTTATCTCGTATCAGGAAATGAAAATTAATTGTCCTCACAATGCCCCAGGATCCTTCCCCTTTTCTTTATTATACATAAGTGTACAATTTTTTGAGCAGAGACAGCTCTTCTGTCTTTCCAAGGTTAAAAAAATGACCAAAAGGAAAACGAAACGGGAACCCAAAGTCAATGTTATTTTACTTCATGGGGTTCTGTGCTTCTTATGAGCTAATTTCTTGTTTTCCCCAGGAAAAGTAATATCTTTAGCTAATATCCCAGGTTGGGACATGCATGACTGAAGCTTAAGTGTGTATTTTATTTTTAAAAAATTGGATCCGAAAAGAGGCAAAAAGCAAAAGGTACTTGTAAGGAGGGAGGGATCCATTTTCAGGGCTTAATTACAAATCTGCTCCAACTAATTTCCTTATTGTGCCCACAGCTGTTGTTCCTTTGTCACCAGTTTATTTTTCTTTGAAAATCTGAAAGGCATCAAGGCTCGCCCAAAAGTCATCAGGAGCAGAACTGTTGTCCCAGATGCCTCATTACGGTCTTGTTTACAAGCCTGTTCGGTTGTTTATGTCTTGCATTCAAATCATTTATTTTGTTCAAACCCTCTTTTGCTTTGAAAATGATTTTAGAACACACTGGATTGTTTATCACTCAAGCGTTTGCCTTGCTGGGTAACGGGAACATCATGGTTTGATCAACATCACAATTTCCCAATAATCTCTGGGCAGGCCTTATTTGGTAAATACCAAAAAAGCATAGAGCTCCAAAGGCCCTTTCACAATGACCCAGGGGGTCTGAGTGTCTCTGTTGAAAAGCAAAAAGTGTTGTTCGTACGGCATCATTGTGATTTCGGAAGATGTTCATCTGTAAGTCTAAATGTCATCTGGGATGGTTTAGAACTTGCAAAGAGTTGCCCCTCCTAGCCAAGAGGCTTGGCTGCTAACACTAGTCAAGGTCCTTGCAGAGCTGGGGAACTGGAGATACTAGTAAGATGCACTGTGCCTCCCGGGGACCAGAGAGACCTCAGTTCAAATCCTGGCTTGGGCGAGTTTTCTTAAACTCTGATGCTTGACTATTCACAACTGTTAAAGGAAAATGAGTGGCATCTAACCGCTAGAGTTGTAATGAGAATTATATGAGCTAATACTTGGCAGGCCCTTGGCAGGAAGGTCAGTGATGCATCAGTTCAATAAATGAGAACTGTTATCATTACCATTAGTATTTTTTGGCCCAATATTTATCTCATTTTTGGTGCGTATCAGTATTGTGAGTTACAATCTAAGCTGATATCAAGTGAAAATTGTCTTGCTATTAACTGCTCTGGGTGGGTGACTATATAATTTATGGTCCAAACTAGGACACTTGGAGAGTGAAAATGTGCACTCTTGGTAATGATGCCGGACAATAGGCATAAATTGGGACTGTCCCCGGCGGACCACAACATATGGACCCCTTGCCATTAGAAAGCTCAAGCCAAACATTCTGAGAACTGGAAATAACCTTTCATACTTTCTGGTTCCACACTCCACTTTTACAGATGAGGAAGATGAAGTCCAGAGCAGTGATGTAACTTACTCCAGGTCACGTGGTCGATGATTGAAACCTGAGTCTGAAATGTCAGTCCTTTCATTTTAACCTCAGTGCTTGGCCCACAAAACAGTCTTGTTCCCCCACATCTTTGGCAAGATTGGACCTGATTTCCCTTCCTTATTTCTTCTACTGAAAGAGTCCCAAGCCAGGCCACTCACTTTTCCTCTGTTTTCCAAAGAACAGATCACAACCTGGACAGAACAGTCCTCTTGTCACTCTTTTAACCGACATCCCGTGTGCTGTTGTTCAAGGTCATTTTCTCATTCTATTTATTTAGTCATGGGTTGGGAGAGAAAGAGCACAACTGTTCACTCCCTTTTTTATATTAAGAAGCTCTTTTAGGACTCTGCTGATTATTCTTTGTTCCTTTTTCCTTTGAATTACCATTAGTTCTTTACCAGGATGCCCGCTTTCAGTCGTTTTTCCAAAATATATCGCAGGGACACATTTGTTTGTAAGTGCCCTGGAAATTGTACATGTGAATATACATCTTTAGTCTCTGTTAATTACGTGTTATCGATTTCAGTAGCTTTCATTTCAGGTGATTTGGTTAGGTTGTTGAGACAAGGCAAAAATTCCATATGTGGGATGTGACTTTAAAGAGACGAGGGAAACAGATGATCAGAAATCACACGTGTCAGGCCCTGCTAAGGGGCCGCCCCAGCCTCCCTCTTTAATGAAGACCACATTTTATAACCGTGATCCCATGCAAATGCAAATTTATGTAGATTGTTTATTTAGACCTGTGCTTTTGTACATCAATCTCCATACTCACCCCCCTCTCTTTTTTGCCTTGAAAGAGATAATGTGGTTATTCCAGTCATATCTCTCTGGGTTTTATGGTCTGGCATGCCCATAAAGATGACAAGAGGTGCATTTCACGGGCAGCAGACTTCCTTGCCCCGTGCCGTCTGTGTCGAATGAGGGAAAGCACAAAGCTAACACGATGAGAGGGGTCACGTGTTTCCCTCTGGGGTGTGTGGTTCAGTGAGGAGGAAGGCACCTGCCTGGACAGTTACACAGCTCCTGGATCCCACCGCACATCTGCTGGGAGAATTTCCAGCAACTACCCTTTCACACCCTTTCAAGTTAGTGAGCCTGACACACCCCCTCTCCACACGGTGTTTCACACTTAGATTTACCTATAAGGGTACACTGCACAGGGATCTTTTCATAGCTCTGATTAAAAGCCCATTTTTGGAAGAAAGAACTTAGGACATTCAGACGGCAGATTGTATTTGCTCAGAACCTGGTTAGGATTGAGTAAGAACTCAAGACTGAATGCTGAAAAGATACAGTGTAGCGATTTCATTTAAGGAAGCAAAGTGAGTTACGGTTAAGAGCATAGACTGATGACAGACAGACTTAAATTCAAGCCCTGTCTACACCACTGCATGACCTTGGGCAAGTTACTTAATCTTTCTCTGCCTCAGTTTCCCCACCTGTAAGTTGGGAATGCTTAGAGACTCTGCTTTGTGTAATGCTAAGAAGATTAAATGCAGTGAGGCACGTAAGTCCTTTGGCCTAATGATTGGCACGTTGGAAGAATGGAAGAAACATAGGCAACATTTTTTTCATACAGTGAAGGGAATAAAAGGTGACTGATTTGTTTTGTTTTTAAGAAAACAGAACCCAAAGCTTAGGCTTCCAGAGAAGTCTGGACTGTGTGGTCTCTCTCCCACGTGGAGACCTCGGACCCATTCCCCAGCCCCGATCATGCCATGTCCACGTGCAGATGGCTGGGAGGCCACATCTGTGACCATGGCTTCCGGTGGTTTGGGAGACACAGCACAACTGGGCAACTTCTGCACACAATCCCCCTGCTGAGCACGGGGCCCCTGCCGGCCACGGCCACACTTTTGGGCTCATCGTGATTTCTCCTCTTCATGCTTCCCACTACGTGCTGCATGCTTGCCCACGTCCCCACGTGGACATTCTTCCCTCTCTATTCTCTGTATCTGGAACACCTTTCCTTCCAATCTTTGCCCCAAACCCAGTCCCTTGAAATGGCTTCTGGGTGAAGGCTTTTCTTAGCACCTTTTTGTGGAGCTTGGTGTTGGAAATAAGCAATAATGAAAAGCATCTCTTTTGAACTGCCCAACTAGAAGGAGTCCATCCTCCCTCCACCCCTCCTAGAGGGGACCCACAATGACAAGTGCCTGAAGCCAGGGATGGGGTGGGGTGTCTTCTTGTCCTGTTCTTTTCAGAAGACCAGAGACCACATGGAGGTGAGGAAGCTTGTAGATGGTGGGAGAGGGATGAAGACAATGGTTTCAGGAACGGGGTAGCAGGCACAACAAAAAGCAGAGGCAAATGATGCTGCCTATGGGGGCAGGTGGGTGGCTCAGTCGGTTAAGCATCCACTTTGGACTCAGACCATGATTCCAGGGTCCTAGGATCGAGCCCCACATCCGGCTACCTGTTCTATGGGGAGCCTGCTTCTCCCTCTCCCGCTTTCACTTCCTCTACCTGTGCTCTCTCTCTCTGTGTATCAAATAAATAAGTAAAATCTTTTTAAAAAAATGACGCCACATACTGTGACTCCACATGGCCAGACAAAAGCAAAAAAGGGCAGTGGAAGGTAGAACATCAGCAAAAATGCCCGGATGCGCAGCATCACGCCGACTGCACTTACAGGCCAGGCGGGCCCCTAGTTCGTTATACTAAGCCTTTCTCTGTGGGGAGATGTTGTGACCCATCTTGCAGCCCATCTTGTACAGGGTCGCCTGAGGGTTCGTCAGGGACCACAGCTTCAGAACAAAGGGGAGAAGGGTCCCCTGCCGGGGCCACCGGGGCTCTTTCCCAGCGAGCTCAGGAAATAGGGAGCATCAGCTCGGGCATTGGACGTTCACTTTGATTCTGAGCCGCAGAGAAAGGGCAGCTGCCTATGCTCCCTGCTGCATCTGGGTCTGCAGCTCCGAGCTGAGAGTGGCGATGCGGCTGCAGCCAGGGACAGGGGAGCCAGCGGGCTCGGGTTTCGCCCGGGCGCCGAGCCCCTCCAGGTAAATTCCAGCGGGTCCATTTGATGTGAAATCTTCCAGCCTGACCAAGAGTCACTGACCTCAACAGCGGTGGTTTAACCTTCCTGATTTGGTTTATATTGGTGATATTTACATTGGGAACTTGATTAAAGCTGACCTCGTGGCAAAAACGGAATTCGATACATATTGGAAACCCTCCTGCGTTCTCCACCCAGTGTCAGGTGCCATGTGTTTCCCTTCTCCCCTACTTGACAGATTGCCCCCCCTTTGACGGCATCCACCCCCCTCACTGACTTCGTGCAAGGCCTTCCATTTGGTTCTGTATCTTCGCCCTCTGCTGCTGCTGTGTTTAAAGTTCGCCAGATTGGGAGCTGCTGCTTGGCTGAGTTTGAGGACAGCTCATCTGTCCTAAATAGGTCCTATTCATGGCAAGGAAAGAAAGACATTGAATACCCCTTCCCCCCATCTTTCCAAGCTAAGGAAATGTTCACACTGTGCAGCAACTGAGACATCCCAGCTCCTACCAGGACAAGGACAACAGAGCTCCCGGGGGGAAGGAATGCATTAACGGTTGGTTCAGGCTAAGGCTCCTCTTCCTATATGAAAATTTTTTATTGGTATTGCTTTTCAGATCAATATGTCTGTAAAAGTGAAAGGGAGGCTACTGATAAAATGTTTGTTCGCTGACATGTCCAGGAAGTCCTCCATCCCTCAACTGGCTCAGTTCCGCAAGTATCCATCGATTGCCTCCCTTCGAATGCAGGACCCCCTGCCAGCAGATAAGCACAAGCAGGAACATTAAACCTGAGGGACGGCTATGGGTGTATTACGGGTGGAGACATGGGTAGGAATCAGACATGAGAACACAGAAGTTGAATAATAACATAGACTCGGAGTGAACACTCTGTTGGGCTGTTCACATGGAGACCCAGCTTTGCCACAAGCTAACTCTGGTGTCTTTAGTAAGTGCTACAACCTCCAGCACCTCAAGGACTTTCCCTGTTAAGCATGAACCCAGCGGGGAAATTAAGTCAATTTCGGCCTGACATGTGTGTGACACCAACAGTATAAGACAACAATGTAAGAGTATCGTAAGATTCAATGTGAAGAAGTTGCCCATGGGAGGTCTATTCAGAGGAAGCAGCCAAGATGGGGCGCTGGTGCTGGGAAGGGGGTCACAGTACAGATCCTGGGCCACCTGGGAACACGGGTCCCACAGCCTTGGGCTGATGGTCCCTGCAGCAACCTCGTGGTATGAGGCACAGATGGTGCATATCCCCAGTAGTTTAGAGATCAGAGATCAACCTTTCATCTAGGGAGTCTTTTCCTACATCTCAGGCATGTGATTTCATGTCATCCTCACTACAGCCCCGTGAAACTGGAATCATTGTCCCCATTTCACAGATGAAGTTGGAGGCTCAGAGGGTTAATTTCCTCTGGCCACGTGGAAGATAGAAGCAGGATGCGAAGCTGGCTTTATCCATCCTAAAGCCCACACTCTTCCACCTGAGGCACGGCGCCAGGCCTCAGTGCTCCCCACTGAGTAAGCTCAACATTACTGAACATAAGGAGATGACTGTGGCGTCACTCACCCTGAACGCCATCGGCCAAAGAAAGCAACAGGCACACACAGCTCACTGCGGGAGCATCTGGTCTACCTTCCTGCACAATGCACGAGCCCAAGCATCTCGAGGAGGTGGGAACAAAGCCAAATCCTTGGAAAGGAATAAAAACGATACATATAACAATGAGTTAAAAGACAACATCACAAGGAAGGCAGGCCAGTAGCTGAAAAATATTTGGGGATCTGAAGCTTTTTCTTTGAATCCAGGAGGGTGTTGGGGACACTTTGCAGGATATAAAGAGGCAAGGAGACCTCTCCCTGTTCAATCCTTCAGTTGATCTGGCATCAATAGTCACTCGCGGTTTGGGCTAGTCAGGCCAAAGCCTTTTAGAAGTAGAGACTCCTATGTAAGTCACTCATTCTCTGGCAAACTCCCCCCCCTTAAGCGCACCCCCGATGGTGTTCACATGGCCCGACTTTGCCACACCTTTGACAGTCAGACCGGGGATGTGGAACCAAGATGGCGTGCACTTGGAGGCGGGCTCCAGGCACTAGAAAGCCAGGCCCACACATCACCAGAGGAGCATCAAATTATCAGGGATAGTGTGATAAGTTGAAAACAATTTTTTCAAGATAGTGCTCTTTTTTGTATCTAGCCAAAGAACTTCTTTCCCTTTATCTAAACAATCAGAGGATTTGGTTCTCTCAAATCCCAACCTTCTCTGTCTGTAAAGGTTATTATTGGCTTGGTTAAACAAAGTACTTGTTTATAATAGATATAATAGATGACAGAGTCATTTTGAAATTACACAGTTGGTGTAATAAAACCAGTTAAAACCTTATTTAAAAATGTCACAGTTGGTCAAATGTATTAATGGCATGTGGTTTAGTTTTCTTTCTTTTTTTTCCCCCCAGAACAATATGTGCATTCTCATTTCACAGAGTAGAGGATTAATGGACGAAGATAAACTTTCTCCTGGCTTTTCTTCTAGACAATCTACACTTTCATTAACTGACTCTAGCTTTATTTATCCCCTTTCTATGTCTTGTCTTCACCATCTTGTGTCTCTCTTCCCCATAGCACCCAATTCCTAAAATTCTGGGTAACGTAAGAGATAAATATTATATCCCGTACAGCATGTTTTAAAAGGAAAATTTATTGTAGAAATTACACACTACATAAATAGAATGCCCACCACTGGCAGGCACGATTATTTTCTCCTGTTGGTATTACCAACTTTAATAATAAAGTTTAAAATGTGCCTCAAAATATAATATTTCAGCTGCATGTAATTGTCATACCAACAAAGAACATAATTGCATTATTTGTCTCCTCTCAAATCTCTCACTCATCACTATACCTTTCCCAAGATTTCCATTTCGAGATTCCCTTCGTTATTTCTAGAGAGAATGCACTGGCTGCAGTTTTGGGGTCAGAACTCACCAGCCTTACTTAGTTGTACCTGGTCGAGGGACCCATCCCCAGAGCTGTGCCTGAGATTTGCCTGGGGCTTGGAGATGCCATCTCTAATCTACAACCCTGCCATGAATTTGTTTTTTGTCATAAATGAAGCATGGGGCTGTGCCTTAATTTTCCTCACTGCCCTCTGTCAAGTAATAACCATAAATATTGTCCCGAATCATTAAGTCACAACCTGAAACGTGATCCTGACCAGCTCCTGATCAGACGGCCATCTGGAAGATGAAAGAAGTCTATTTGGGTTTCGGAATGATCCAGACTCTAATTTGTAGTAACAGTCTTAACAGGCTGTTTCAGAGACATTAAGCAGCAACTTGTCTCAGGTTCTCAAGGAAGGTCCATTATCCACAGTTGGAGGGATTTGCCTCTAGCAGAACCGTGAACTCTAACTGTTGGAAAACTACCAGGCTCACTGGCTTTCAGTCAAATGCCGCACTCTTCCACGGACACTAGATTTCTACCCAAGGGCAAGAATATATGCATAGAACAAATGCATACATAATATATCTCCAAATATTCTCTATGCCATAGAGAAAGCAAACATCGCAAGAGAGGAAAACAAATTACAGCTTCTACAAGCAAACAACAATGCACCATGATAGATATATAATTTTTCCTATTACCCTGAGGTTACTTTTGCAGAGAGAAATCTCTTGTTTTGCTGTAGAAATAATCATGTAAACACGAAGAGAAAGTCATTCTCTAAAATCTGAGAAACATGCTTAGACATGAGTATACCATTGGTCAAAGGAACTGTTGGCCAAGCAATTACTTTAAATATCTGCTTCTTCTGATCATTAAAGAAGGAAGCAAATCAACAGGAGATGACTTTCCATTTCCACTTGACTTTGGATAGGAAGACTATGTTTCTTTTCCGAGCTATACATAGCATCATCTTTATTAAGGGAATACGTTGGATTTAAATTTTGAGCACTACAAATACACTTAGAATTAAAATGAAAATATGTATTTATAAATGCATGAAGTAAGTGGTATTTTGGGCAATAAGAATGTCAGTGGAATCTCTAGCAGAACTAAACCAATGCCAACAGCTGCAAGAGTATGTCATATCTTCAGGAAAGAAAATTTTGTACCAATTTTCAACAATCTTGTTCCTTTGCCTCAAAATCTGCTT
The DNA here is from genome assembly GCA_004023965.1 of Spilogale gracilis. Taxonomy (NCBI): domain Eukaryota; kingdom Metazoa; phylum Chordata; class Mammalia; order Carnivora; family Mephitidae; genus Spilogale; species Spilogale gracilis. The sequence goes on from PITA01014026.1 coordinate 28,491, forward strand.
CAGCACCTCTCACTTTCAGTAATTAAATATATGTGTTACCATATGTTAGCTATGCTGGAATTAAATGAAAAACTTAATAAAAATATAAATAAAAATATATATTAACTTTATATATTTTATATATATAAATAAATGGCATGAAAAAGATAGGTGAAAAGAAATTCAAATGCATCTCATGGTCTTATTTAATCCTGGTTTGAATAAACCAATTGTTTAAAAAAAAAGAGTTCATGATTTGAGGTAATCATGGCATCTGAACCTTGGCTGAGTGATACATGAGACTAAAACTAATCACCAATCTTGTTAGATGTAATGGTATTGTGATGTCTTTTTCTAAGTACTTATCTTTTAGAGATACATACTTAAGTATGAAATGATATGTTGCCTGAGATTTTCGTTAAAATACTTCAGAAAAATATGAATTATTGTTAAAGAACGGTGGTAGATATGTATGGTTCATTACCCCTTCTTTCTTTCTACTTGCATATATGCTTGCCATGTTTTATAATAAAATATTTTTAAGTGTACTGGTTAGGAGTCTAGAACATGGTTACCAACCAAAGGTGATTTTGCCCCCCGACTCCTCCCTGGACTCACCTGGTAAATTCTACAGGCATTTTTTGATGGTCAACTGGGAGGTAGAGCGGTAGCGGCGTCTAATGGGTAAGGCTAAGGTTGCTGCTACACATCACGATCACAGGACCATCAACAGCCTCCACAATAAAGAATTGCCCAGATGTTCACAGTGTCGAGCCTGAGAAACCCTGGCCTAGACTATTTCCTGTTAATATACAGTTGATAAATATATAAAAGATAGTCCCTGTTCTCATACTTTCCAGTCTTCCACGGAGAACGGGACAAGCAAATAGCTATCCTACAAGATACCCCACCCCATCCCTGGCTTCAGGCACTTGTCATTGTGGGTCCTCTCCAGGAAGGGTGGAAGGAGGATGGACTGACTCCTTCAGGTTGGGCAGTTCAAAAGAGATGCTTTTCATTATTGCTTATTTCCAACACCAAGCTCCACAAAAAGGTACTAAGAAAGGCCTTCACCCAAAAGCCATTAAAAGAGACTGGGTTTGGGGCAAAGATTGGAAGGAAAGGTCTTCCAAATAAATAGAATAGAGAGGGCAGAATGTCCACATGGGGACGTGGGCAAGCATGCAGCACACAGTGGGAAACATGAAGAGGAGAAATCACGATGAGCCCCAAATTATGACCGTGGCCTGGAGGGGCCCCCAGTGCTCAGCAGGAAGTTGCCCAGTTGTGCTGTGTCTCCCAAGTCACCGGGAGCCATGGTCACAGATGTGGCCTTCCAGCCATCTTCATGAGGAAAGAGCATGATCGGGGCTGGGGAATGGGTCCGAGGTCTCTGTGTCGGGGGAGACCAGAAGCAGCAGGAAGAAGTAGAACGGGAGTGTGCACGAGAAGAAGCAGGCATTCCCATCTATGATCTGCTTGCTTGCTCTGTGTCAAGCTTTGCTCTAGATCCATTGCACACAACATTATCTTTAATGTCTCTAACAAGCCCGAGAGACGGGTGGCATTAGCCCCATTGCATAGATAAAGAGACACCAACATGGTGAGCAATGTGCATAGGTCCCCCAGCTCCTAGGTGGCTTAATGAGATTCAGAGCCAGAATTTCTGACCCTAGAGCCACACCGTGAGTCCCACCTTCTCCAGACCATCTGCCCAGGGCCATAGCCCCAACAGTGGCCGTGAGCACAGGGCTCCCTGCTGGACGCTCGCTTCTGGCCTCACAGAGGAGGTGGGCAGGCCTGGTGAGCACCTGCCCAGGCTGGGGCCGAGGCAGGTGGGCCGGGAGGGAAGGAGCAGTCACCACTGTGTGAAGTCAGGCTGCCTGCGCAGGGCAGGCGGGTGTCCCTGCACCGAGGGGCGGGGGGTGGGCGTGCAGCAGGGCGTCTCTGGCCCAGGCTGTGTCTCCAGCCCCAGCAGTGCACTGGTCCTGGGGCTTTGAGAAGCTTACAGTACTTGAACATTTGGCCCAGGGGAGTTATCAGGAGGTAGAGAAGGAGCAGGAAGGCTGCCAACTCCATGTCAGAGTTCCCAAGCAGAGGCCAGGCTGAGGAGCCATTTGGGTGGTCCAGAATTGGTGCTTTCCCAAAACAAACAGGGGCCACCTATGTTCCCTGTGGCCTCCCTCCGTGGCCCTAACCCCGCATCCCCAGAGGTGGCCTGGACTTCCAGAGCTCATTAGTGTGCCTGGAGAGGAAGCTGTCCTGTCTGGACGGAGTGGGTCGGAGGAGCTGGGGGGTGGGACGCGCCACGCTGGAAGCCACCCACTTTGAGGGACTCGGCCGAGCTGGCTGTGGGCAAGGGCCCTGGAGCCTGCTGAGGGACGGAGAGGGCTGGGACACCCACTGCTGGACACGTAGCCAACCAACTGCACACGCACAGATTTCTGTGCTGTGACAAGGACTTAGGGTCAGCCAGACCTGGGTTCAAATCCCGAAGCAATTACAGGAGTGAATAGTGCTAATTTCAGAGAAGTTACGTGTCACAGGCAGCTGGTCTGCTATGCATAAGTGACAGCGGAGAGCCCCTACTCAGGTCAGGGTTGGTGCTCGGCCCCTCGGACCCCTCGGGATAGGACAACAGCTTCGTCGTTCCTCTACTCCTCATCTACCAGCCTTCCCTCCAACCCCAGCTTCCTGACTTAAATGGAACCCTGCTCGATACATATTTGTAGGACATTGCTCGGGCATCCTGGTGAGCTACGCTCACTGTTGTGTGTGTAACCCCCCCCCCAACCTCAGCACCAGGAGGCTCTGGGGGACAGTGAGCGAGCTCATGATGCCCAGAGCGTTGCCTCTTCACACATTTCCAGTCTAGAAAGCACAGTGAGACTCTCCAGAGGGAAGAGACCTCGTAGATTGTTTGCTATCCCCACTTCCTGTTGGGCCAGCTCCAGCAGGCTCGCAGATGGCCCCTCTGAGGACGACTTCAAGGCGATCAAACCCTCACAGGACTGGGCAAGGTGCAGAAGTCAAGAAAGAAGGACGATGATGATCTGAAAATGCCTTTCTTTCATCCCGCTGAAAGTTTGGCTTCAGTTTGGGTCAAAGGTCAGGTCAATGTTGAAGTTCCCCTCCTGGGTCACCCCAAGCTGGGAAGGCAGCCCTTCGGATCTGCTTTGATACAATCAGCTCTGCTCTTCTTGTCATCACCCTGTCCTGCCCCTTTGGAGGCTGTGCTGAGATGTTTTGCTTCTCCAGATGTTAGTTAGCCTGATGGTCACTGGCCTGTTATGGCCCGCTGCCCACAACATCTGTCTTTCTATCCAATCGGCGACGCCAGTCCCCTCGCGTCCACCTTCCTGACTCTTGGCTTGTCTCTGCGCCCACAGCAGCTGTAGCTGAGAGGAGCTCCGAGCATCAGGCCTAGCAGGGCTTTCCTAGGCTTCCCTTCCTCCCTCCCTCAACAGAGGTAATAATGGAGAAAGCGAAGGGCTGGCCAGCGTAACAGTATCATGGGGCAGCCTCCGTCTGGACCAGAAGGATGGAATTAGAACCACAGCCTGCTCTGACTACAGGAGCTCCCCATAAACATGGTTCAACTCTCCAAGGTGCTTGGGAGCCGGAAGGGTCTGGAGTGAGGAGAGCCACTGGGAAGGCATTCAAGCGCCTTGAGATGAATTCTAACGCACCTGTGTAGCATGTGCGGTCCACACGCTGTGCGTAATGATTTGCTCCAAACACACAACTACCCCCTGCCATCCTGGCTTGTTCAGGGCTCCTGGATACTCCCCCAGACCCAGCAGCACAACTGACCTCCACCACCACCAGGCACTGGGCATAGTGCACTAGGTAAGAGCTGGACCCTGGAGCCAGGCGGTATGGGTTTGAATCCTGCCTCTGCTGCCTGTGAGCTGTGTGGCCTCAGGCAAATTACTCAGCCTCTCTGTGCTTCCATTTCCACATCCATATTATGGAGGTGATTGTAGAGCATACGTCATGAGGTTGTTTTAAGAGTGAAATGAGTTAACATCTGGATACTGCTTGTATCAGCACCTGACATAGGTGTTAGTAAAATATAATAAATATTCAAGGATCCAAAGTCAATTTTTCCATAGACTATATAGGTAAATACTGGGCAGATGCTCCCAGCTTTCCAGATGGTAGGGTGGAAATTCAACTAGAATACAGTGGCAAAACAGACAAACCAAATCCTCTTGATGTCTCAGCACTGGAGAGAGACAGCTGCCTTCTTTGTTTTCTTCTACGATAAAATGGGAAACAAATAGAAACCTCCACATAGAATTTGGGGGGGAGGGGAATTAAATCTAATATTTCAGATGACATTATAGCATTCTCAGGAGAGTATATGAAAAAATATTCAATATGTGTTTAGCTCTGATTATTATTATTAGTAAGCTGAGAGGGGCCAAGAAAGGAAAAGAATTATTCTTGGATACGTGCCCTCCAGGGGCTATTGGCAATATCTGGAGTCATTTTCGGTTGGCTACTGGCATCTAGTGGGAAAAGTCCAGGGATGCTACTCAACATCTTACAATGTATAATTCAGCAGCCTGGCGACAAAGAATTATGCATCCCAGAATGTCCAACAGCAGCATGTCCATAGAGCACTATTGTGATAGAACAGGTAAAGGTTAATGGGATAGATGGCTTATTGGGACCATGATATAAATATGATTGGTGAACTACTTGAATGAATGAATCAGTGTGGATGTCCTCACTATACTAAGTATCTGCTTTCTTCCTTCTTTGGCTTATTTATCAAGCAACTACTATGTGCCAATCACTATACAAGTCTCCAGGAATTTAGAGATAAATAAGACTTAGTCTTCTCCTTAAGCTTGCAGTTAATCCCCTCCTATCCCCCACCCTCAATAAATAACACTACCCTTGACCTTGTTGCTCAAATTTAAAAAAAATCGAATTCTTTCTTCATTTATCTCTTCACTCACCCACTTCTTCCAACCCAAGAGAATCCCATTGAGTTACCTCTAAATCATTATTTCCTTCATCTTTATCTTCATATCTACCAGTATAATCCAAGCCAGCGTCTCTCTCTGACTTACTGGTCTCCCTGCTTCCACTCTTGTCCTTTACAATCCATTCTTCTTGTTAAATAAAAACATTTAATTCCTAAATTAAAGGGATCCACTCCACATCACACTCATCGTGACTACCAAGATCATTGATCTCAATACTCACTCTTTCCCTTAGTAGAGTTGTGTATCCATATCCTTGCCATGGCATCGTGGAATGCCCCTCGACCTTGAAACCAGTCATATAACTCCTTTGGCCAACGGGCTGTTAGCAGACACTTTGCAAGCAGAGCCTAGAAACATGTTTGCGCAGTTGCACATGGCCCTGTCTTCCTGCGGCCCACAGGCGATACCAGGCCCTGGGAACTCCTAGTCCAAGGAGGACGTGTGTTGAGACATGTGGAGCTGATGTGAGCCCAACCCGAAGCCAGCTACCAGCACACCTGCAAATTGCCAGTTCCAGAGGCAATTTCCATGTGTTCACCTTAACCCTGAACCCTTTTCCTACTGTAAAAACGTGTCTTCCAAGTTTGATTTCTTTATCAGGATAACCCTGAACATGCACATGTTTCTCTTTGAAGATTTGGGACTTCCAATGGAAATCCATGTATTTACAAATGAAACCTAAAGTACTCTTACAGCTTCGCCATAGAGATGTGGAGTCAGAGAGCTTCTGCTTACGTATGGATTGACTTATACCTAAGCACGAGGAATGTGAATATTATGAAACTTGGCTGATTTCAAATCTGTTAAGAATTATTACAATAGCTTGTTTAGAAATACAGGGGCCCTTGCTTAAAAGGGCCCCATGCTTGGTCTAATTGCTGTCCTATTACTATTTTGAAATTATTAATTTATTTCAAAAGGGTTCCACATTTTTATTTTGTGCCAGGACCCCAAATTATGTAGCTGGTACCCCCCAAAATGAATGCTTGTTGGTATAAATTACTGAGTTTTGTGTGGTGTCATTCATAGATTCTTCCTAGTATCTATCAAATTTTGAATTGATGAGGCTCACTTGTTACTCGTTACCACCATCTCCTTCCAATGGAGTCTAAACTCCATACCAGCAAGTGCCTTGTCTTTCTTTTGGGTCTTTGTAGGCCCAAGGCCTGGAGCATCACTGGCTTTCAATCAACACTTACTGAATAAACAAGTGAACAACTTCTCTAGCTTCTAGGATCAGGCAAAGCACTGTGAGAACCTCATGGACAAACACATCAGTTCTCCTGAAGGAAGAAGGTTACAGAAGAAGCAATGCTCTAGCTGTGCCTCTCCCTCACTCACCTTTTCCCATCTTTTGCCTATTCAGAATGCCCAGTGCTTCAGTGGAATCTTCTAGAAATCATCTCCTAGCAATGTAGTTGAAGGAAAAGATAACAAAGCCTTCTTTTCTTGGGCCGCCGCAAGGGTAAGTTCCTTAGCTCAAGGTATGGTGGAACGCAGACTGTTCACTGTCCACCGGATTCTTTTTCTTTTTCTTTTTCTTTTAATAATGCCCAGAATTTCATTTGGGCACTAGCCACTCATCTTCCTCTCCCTTGCTGCTGTTTGTGCTGCGTGGCTCATTCCAGTCAATAAGATAGGAGCAGAAATAAACTGTACAATAACAGCCACTTCGCAGAGTTGCTCTGGGAAGGCAATGAGCTGGCATTGTGCGTCGACCATGTGGAACTGTATCTGACTCAGAGTGAGAACTCAACAAAGGCTGGTCCACGTCATCTTTACTGTTCGAAAATCCAACTTCGTACTCATTCATGGATTAATTATGAAACTTCCACTGTTCTTACAACCATGCGGTAGCATGAGTTTCTCGTGGTTGATTCAGATGTTGTTTCTTATTGTCCTTCAGCAGAGTTCATTGCCATGGAGAAGACATTGCAATGGACTGAGCACCTAACCAGGTGCCTCCCCATTGCATTCCAGCTCCCATGGGAAGAAGTATCCTTGGAGCCTTGGGAAAACGCACTTTACTGAGCATAGGCATTTTCTTTTCTTTTTTTTTTTAAAGATTTTATTTATTTGACAGAGAGAAACACAGCCAGAGAGGGAACACAAGCAGGGGGAGTGAGAGAGGGAGAAGCAGGCTTCCTGCCGAGCAGGGAGCCCGATGTGGGACTCCATCCCGGGTCTCCGGGATCATGTCCTGAGCCGAAGGCAGTTGCTTAACCAACTGAGCCACCCAGGCGTCCCGAACATAGGCATTTTCCAGAGCACTCGGAGCCTTATTAGAAGTGGCCAGAAATGTGTACAACATTTTAGTAATATCTAGCGTCCTACTTGCAGTATTTCCAAAACACTGCACTATAAAGTCTGGGCCAGTTATGAAAGGAAAAGAGAGAGAGACTGAACAAAAGAAAATATTTCCCCTAGAAAGAAACTGGTTTTAAGGTCATCTTGGTATTTGTGACCCTAATTTGCATCTTTCATGCATGGCCAAATGGTATAGAATTAGTGATTTGAGCACATGGCTTTGCGGATAGACAGGTGGGATGTAAGCCAGCTCCATATCTCTAACTGGGTGACCTTGGGCAAGTCAGAGTGTCACCAAGTGTTTAAGGATGAAGTGGTCATGCCCACTTCACACAATTGTGGTTGACTTAAGGAATAAATGCGATGATGAATGCGAAGTATTTATAACAGCATCTGGAGCCCAGTGGGGCTCCATGGTCATTACTGCAGCATACTCCAGAACTAATTGGGCCCGAGTCATCCCTGCCACATAACTTTCAACAGAGCTTCCTGATGACAGATCTGGTTTCGCAAGTCACCCACAATCAACAGGCCCAGTGGGCAAATAATTCCCATCTTCCCAGAGGGACTTACTTCAATTTCCTATCATCCTGCTCAATTAAAGAATTCATAACTGCCTCCTGCCCCTAGTGTTCAGCGTTTTAAACCCCGCTCCATAAATAGAACACATTCCATCTTCTTTTAGCCGGGACCCTCCCTGCCAGGGCCATCTTTTCCTAGAACATTCCCATCCATTTCATTGTGTTTTCCAATTTAGAGGCCGGTTCATGGCCTTGGGAATCACATCCCTCATCGGTTTCTCACCGTGGCCGCACAGAGGTCCTCCCACATATCTCCGGCTGAGATGCCTGCTCAACATGCTCCAAGCGGGGCGGAGTTGCCTTTAAGCTGCACAGAGGATGGCCGAGGTTCATGAGAAAGTGCTTGAACAGGCACACTCGGGGGGCTTGCTCAACTCAGGAGGGGCAGGAGCAGAGCTCGTGAGAACAGGAGATGAGTTCCAGCCTCAAGCCCCACCGCGCATTCAGACATTCACGCCCTTCCCTGCGTTTTCTCCAGGAGAGCAGCAAAACCCAGCGGAGCGACAGTGCACCCAGCCTGGGCTGGACCAAGAAAAAACAAACAAAGCAGCTCTCCCATGGCCTCGTGCTATAGAGCTCACCCCCTCACCAACATAAAATATTTGCAATAACATAATTCAGGGATAAGTCATCTCGTTCTTTACTGGTCTTTGCTATTGAGTCAGTAAAAGTTTTCCATTTTAAATATATACACCGCTTTCCTGCAAATAATGCTCAGCGTGTTTTAAAACAAGTTAAGAGGATTCGTCAATCGCACATAACCCACCACGCAAAGAAAACGAGAGGAATCTAGCTATCACTTGGGCAGAATGCAGTTGCTAGGACGTGGGTCTCAGTGGGTCTCTCGGTGTTCTTCGAATGCAATAATGAAGGCATTAAATTATCAGGTCAGAGGCCCCAATTCACAAAGAAATAATATCAGTTTATTATTTCTAATCTTATTAAGTTAGAAAATAGTCTTGAGATGTAATGTCATCCTGCAATGGCTCAAGTATTGATTATGTGAAGCTACATTCATGGATAATTCAAGGAGCCTGATTTCATTTAATTTCAGTTATTTTTAAAGCACTCCAACAAATTTTCTATAAAGCAAATAATCCTAAATTATTCCCATAAATAATGTAGATCTATGGTCAGATTTGTTTAGTGTTCACCAGTTACACACTTTGCATTATAAGTTTAAAAAAAAGGATTATTTTTAATCTTATTTTCCCCCATCCCCAGTGTCTTCCTCAAGGCAAATGGGGCCTTTAAAAAAAAATACTACAATTTTAAAAGATAAATACGGACCCTATCAATATAGGGTCTGATGCTGATGCTTGTCACTGATGCTTGTCATTTTCTTGTAATTCTATTATGTCTAAAGCTGAAACCTCAATACTGTGATTTGAGATTATGGCAGCAAAAGGAAGCACACAGCCGGGCATCACAGTGTCGCCCTCCGCCCTCCGGGAGCAGGACTAGCAGAAAGTGCTTAGCCCCGCCTGAGCTTCATTCTCCCCTGCCCGCTGGCAAAGCTCCACCTAGAGGTAGGACCAAAAAGCAGCCTGTCTCCCCAGACATGCATCACCTGCTTCCCGCACGCTCCAGGAAACTGGTCCTGTGGCCGAGGTATCCGGTGGGTAGGAAAGCCCAGCTAACAGTGCTAGCAGCTTAATCCAGCATTTAATGAGCACCTACTGTGTATCTCGGCTAGGCTCTGAGGATAATGATTAGCCAAGATCCTATTTCCTTTTTCAAGAAGTGTCCAAGTTGATGTATGTCTGGATAGGAGAAGCTCAGGAAAGTGGTATCTGGGGGACTGAGGGCCTCTTCTCCTTGAGTGGAGATTATCTGGGGGACGGAGACGCCATCCTCACTACCAACACCACACTGCTCCCCGTGTCCTTCTTCTCCCTAGCAGAGGTAGTTATTTTTTCACTCACTAAGCAGCTGGTTAATGCCTGCCAGGTTCCGGGTGCCGCTCTGGGGTTTAGGAATGCAGCCATCAGGGAGATCCAGACTGGGCTCTCGAGAAGCTCACAGTCTGGCGGGGAGTCAGTGAAAATGACAAATGGTACTACGTGATATGCTGTATAAGAGTAAATACCCTCGGAAGACCATCTGGGGAGGAGGACATCTAAGCTGAGTCTCTAAACATGATAATACCATGGAAAAGGGGAGGCAGAAGTGGGGTAGGGCATTCTAGACAGAGAGGCAAGGCACATGAGGAACTCCCCAGTAGTGGGTTAGGAATTCATGGTGCAACAAGGAGAGAGAACACGGGTCCAGCTCCTAAAGGCCTCACATCTTGGATGTGAGCTCTGAGACTGGCGTCACAGCTGAGTTGCCTGGGGTCAGCCAAGTCTCTGCCCCCTGTACCAGGGTACCCTCCTGGGTCTGTGTCCCACAGGCCAAAAAATGCAGTGGGCAGTTTCCCCTTCCTTTCTCATTCACATCCCTCCGGGATGTTAATTAGATTTTTTCCTATCTCTGTAGGCAATAGGCAAAGTGCCTTCACACAATTAATGAGCCCACAGTCACCGATCCAGACCCGAGACTCACGTCCTCAAGAATGTTTCCTCTCAAGGTATTTATTAGCCCAGAAGACACGTGTGGGCAGAGCATGTTATTTAGTGACCTGTAATGCCTGAATAATGATCACAATAAATCAGACCTCATTATTATGTGCGGGAGAGCCGGACGGCCCAACTGGCTAGGTAATGAGGTCTAATTTAATGCCCTTGTATTATTCTCCACATGTTTGCTGGGAAGTCAGGGGTGGGGGCTAGCTCTCATAGATCCAGGTGCCCTGGATGTACGGCAGTTACACAGGGAGGCCTGCGGCCCAAGCATATGTGAGGAGTCAGGAAAAGAGTGATCAACAACGCCCTGTCCGTCTGAGGGGGCGACAACCGGGGTCTGGTCCCCTCACCCTGGCTTAAACAGGAAGAGCTAATAGCCAGAGCTAATTACAACAAAGAGCAGCACCCTGGGATCTATTTCTTAGGAGCCAAAGGCAAGTTACAGGGCTGGGCAACGCAAATACACTGTCAGAGGGCTGACTTGAGAAGCCATGCCTCTTAGACGGGTCCAGAGCAGAGTCCGCTCAGAGCGTCAGAGCTGGGGGAGGGGGTTCTTGGTCCAGCCTCCTTTGAACGTGAGCAGCCCTCACTTTTTGCGCTGAGGGGTCTTTTGCAAGAGCAATCCATTATGGCGCTTTTTAATTCTTCATGCACAGTCTTTTCTCATTGATTACCTAACATCATTAGTTTGGGCTCAACCCATCCAAAAGTCAATGGAGTGATCAATTTTAACCATATGATGCACAAAAATTTGCTCTTAAAGCATCCAGAGACTGAAATCGTTTATCTTTTGCCTGCCGAACTGTAAATCTTTCCCTGCTATTGCATTCTTGTTGGCTAGCAGACATAAAGAAGGAGCCAGCCAGAGACCTTTGTGTGGGGGGCCTTCTCGAGATCCCTGGGGAGCTATCACCTGTGAGACCTCTGACATCCGACGGCAGTTACGTAGTGTGATATCTGTGTTCAGACTCGGGTGCCGGACAGACAGGCTCAACGCCCCCTTCGCCGGAGCTCTCTGCCTGTCTCTTCATCCATCTCCAGTCCTCCAGTAAAGCCTGCACCCCCCATGTTCTGGGGATCGTGGTGGGTAGCTCAGCCCCCACATAAAAAGCAATGTTTAGGAGAGCCTGGGTGACGCAGTTGGTGGGACATCAGACTCTTGGTTTCAGTTCAGGTCATGGTCTCAGTATTGTGAGATGGAGGCCGCGTTGGGCTCTCGCTCAGCAGAGAGCCTGCTGGAGATTTTCTCTCTCTCCCTCTCATTCTGCCCCTCCCCCAGCTCGCTCTCTCTCTCTCTTAAATAAAAAAATAAATCTAAATTAAAAAGCAGTGTTTAGTGAAGTCCTCCTTGTCTTCCATGGCAGCACAGTAAATGGGCTCTCTTGCACCCTTTCTGGGCAACGACGTGAACACTTATTTCCATGGGAAATAACAGCAGAGGAAAGGTGTCACCTTTGGACTGGAATAAAAATCTTAGATCTGCCTCTCTCCTGGGACCTCTGCGCTCATAATCTGACCAGAAGCCTTCTAGTAACACAGACTCTCCAGGGGCACCTAGGTGGCTTAGTCAATTGGTCATCTGCCATCAGCTCAGGGTCATGATCCCAGGGTGCTAGGATGGAGCCCCACATCTGGCTTCCTGCTCAGCGGGAAGCCTGCTTCTCCCTCTCCCTCTGCCCCTCTGCCCCTCTGCCCCTCAGGATTTCTCACTCACACTCTCTATCTGAAATAATAAATAAAATTAAAAAAATAATAATAATAAGGCCAACCCTGATGCAGAATGATCATCGGCGTATAGGAGAGCAACTCTGGGGGGGGACTCCACTGTGTTTAAAGCACCCAGGATAATTTAGAAAGAGTATTCATCCTCTTTAAAAATCTGTTGTGTTGCAGGCCACCTAGCTGGATAAGGCATTAAGTGAATCTCCAGGAAGGGGCTAAGAGTGTGCTGGGCCCCCAAGGCAGAGACTTACTTGATTAGAAACCAAAACAGTGAGATGGGGGGGTGGGGCCGAGAGGAATAGGCCATATCTGGGCTTCAGGGTCACTACGAGGTGAAATTGGCCAAAAGCAAATGATCATTCAGTGTGGTGCCCACAGGAGACGGACATGCCCACCTCGTAGTGAAGTCGCCCCAGCTACATTGTCTCCGGCCTTGAAAGAGAAGATTGTCTTCTCTTGAGCTTGTCTTTGGGATTAGTTGGCATGAAAAATGCATGTCCGTAAATGCTAGGATGACATGGAGTAGAAAAAGAGGCTGATGCTCAGAGGAGACAGGAAGACGATGTCGCCTGCAGAGTCAGCAAAGGAACGCCCCCTACTCCACAAGCGCCACAGTACGGCAGTTCTCGAACTTCCGCCATCGCTGGAATGGCCAGGGGCTGGCGGCAGGAGCAACGGCCTGGGCCCGATGGGCCCACTCCGAGACTTTCTGACGCAGGAGGTCTGAGGCGGGCCTGAAGGCTGGCATTCAGAGCCGTGCTGCGCTGGTCTAGCAAACCACTTTGAGGATCGTCGCTTGAGGGCAGACCAGTTTTGTGGACTGGATTGGGAGAACCTTCTGTCCCAACCACTTCCCTGGGCAGCCATGATGCATTCCTGGTACACTTGCAGCTCCTCGTCTGTTTTATCTAATTCCCAAGCAGTCGACAGTCTCTGGTCGTAGTTTTCTCCCAGCTCCACTTCATCCTATCACTGGTCTATTTTCACAGGCCAAGGATGAACACAGGATGCCCGTCATAGTGTCAAAAGACCTCGTTCTTTAATTCCTTGCTGACACTGGCCTGAGGTTTTCTTCTTCAGTTCGCCAACAGTGCCTAGATTTGCCAGAACAATAGATATTGTAATATGTAGAGAGATATTGTCTCTGTGAGCTGAGTCGGGTATCCTCACGTGACACATTTTGTTGGCCATTATCAGTTCAAATGGACTCCCAGAAAAAAAGCCCCAGTAGACTAAGTGACCCAGGGAACAGAATTCATACAAAGACAGAGAGAAGCCTTTTTAATATTGCATGCTAATGATTCACCAGCTCGTGGCAAGATTCCAGATGTGCAAGAGATGTGCAGATTAATCAAGTAACATATATATATATATATTTATATATATGACATTTCAGAGTCAATAGTGTTAAAACACATCAGTCCTTCATAGATTACGCTTAAATTCACCCTAAGAATGCAGAATTGAAATCACACAAATTGTGTCTGATGTGCACCATGGGATGTGTTTTTACCGGGTTCTACTATAGGGAAAAGAGAGGTCACATTGTTTATGGAAAGAAGAATAAGAAAGGCAGCTGTCCACTAGTTCCCTGGCTGCAGAAGCTGACGTAGATAAACTTCTGTCCTAGGCAATGTGAGCCAATTTACACAATGGAAAAAAAAGAAACCCAACAAGCTTACCTAACCTGTGGCCTCATCGGCATGAGAAGGTCCTCTTTCCCAGGGTTCTGGAACTTTCAAACTAGGAAAAAATTCAGAGTCGATAAAAAAATTTGGTTGAGAATAGTTCTGTGCTTAGCTGTTTAATTTTTTTTAATAGCATATATATATTCACTTCTTATATATCTCTATTCTTATCTTGGGTTCAGTATCTTCATTAAGCAACTTGAAACATTGTCCTACAAGTCATTTCCACCCTAATCAGCTGAATGGGGCACTGAGCATGGGTAATTGCCCATGGGAGGCTTAAGAGGCTCAGCCTAGAGGTGGGGCCAATCACTGGTGCTCACATTGCTCTGGCCTGAGCCCGGGTACACAGCTCCCCAGTGGCCAAGGGGGCAAGATGTGCAGTTATCTATAAGCCCAGGAGGAAGAGGAAGCAGCTTTGGGTGATTTCCCAGACAGCCTCTGTCACCATGGCGTCTACAGCCTTTGGACATTCTCTCCATGAGGCAATACGGAGATAGGGAAGGGTTATGGCTGACCAGCTGCCTGTAGCCTCTTTCATTCTTGGTTTTCAGAACTTTTTAGTAAGGGGAATCCTGGGACTACCCATGGGAGAGTCTTCTAAGAGAAGAAAGGGAAAAACAAATATGACAAAATAACTATCAAAAAAATCACAGCTCCTTTATTACTCTTGATACGTGTGCATAAATTTGAAACAATTAAGCAGATGTGACGGGAAGTTAGGAGTTCCCTGTGAGGAGCTCAGAGAAGTAACCGGTAACCTACCATGTTTTGGCACCCCTTAGTACACAGCTGCGGTTGGCCTTTGCTCCAAACCTGCTAAGTCACCTGCTCATTAGTCTTTCTGTCCCTGGTCTCCAGTGTCAAAGGGAGACACATCTGAGGACCTTGATTTTACTGTGTTGGACAAAGCAATTTTTGCGTCATCTCATTTGTTAGCAACTATGAGAGGTCAGACCATGCATGCGGTGGGCCCAGGTGGCACCTGCCCAGTGCCCAGGGAGTGCAAACAGCAAAACTTCAGAAGAACTGTAAGAGACACTCCTTAGTAATAATGGCTTTGTGTGATGCAAGGATCCCAGGGAGTTAATAGTCACTGAGATCCTGGGAGTCGTTTGATCTTTACGGTAAACCCTAGAAGAGCTCTTTCCCTACTGTTCTTATTTTAAGTGTAACTTTATCTTGTTTGCTTTAAGGCTAGAGACCTTTAACACTGAGAAAGATTTTTTCAGATTTGATCTGGTCATCATTCAGCCATATTTGTCAATACAAACTGGATTGGGGAGCCCCATGGGGGGAAAGAATCTGGAAGCTGGGAGAATGTACAGGCAATCACCTCTTCTTCCAGATTATCTACCAAAGGCCAAGGGGATGGAGACGGGTCAAGGAAAGGGCTGTGTTCTCCCCCTGAGACCCAGTTTCCATTCTTAAAGATCCCTGAGGAGGACCACTGTATGCTGGTTCACTCCTTATCCCTACACATAAAATCAACTGTGTCCCAAAAGAGACTGGAGATCTGAACAAGTTCCTCTCTCCCCGAATCTAAGAGTCCATGGCTTTCAGCCTACATCAGAAATGTTTCATTGCCTCGGTGAGAAACCACACTGGAGGCCTATAGTCCTCATGGGAACAAAAGCATTTGTGCCATTTTATGCGGTTCTTTGGATTAGAGGCCTAGTGCCATTCAGACCCGTGGAAAGATTCTCTGTGACGTTCCTACAGCACTCTGTGCAATTCAGCTGCTCCAGATCTAGTCCCAGATTTGTGAGTCTCCTTGATTTGCTCCTTTCTTCTACTCCCTGGCCTCCCATCTCATGTTCCTTTCAGGAATTATCTTCACAGTCGATGGGCAGATATAAGAAATAAAAGAAGTTGTCGCCTTTCAGTGACTAAAGAGGGGTCTCCTCCAGACTTTCCTTAATTTTTTTTCCCCTGACAGACATTTTATTTCAAGTTGATAATTAAGGTTTTAGTTTATAGTGAACACCAAAATGCCTCTAGAGCAGCATTAAGGAGAGATTTGTCATCTGTGACGAGGAAGCGGGCAATTAGGGAATTCCTTGAAGCTCTACAATATGGGAGAGGTTACACACTCAAAGGTGGGGGGCGGGGTTTCAACAAAATAATAAAGAGTGGAGCTAAGTGAGTGGGCCTGAGCAAAGTGAAGAGCACCTGCTCCCTCTGAAGGGACCAACACTCTGCAACTCCTGCTGATGGTGGCCAGGCCCAGTGTGGGCCCGTGTTGCCAGATTTACCAAGTTACAAGAAAAAGTAGGAACAAATATTTCTATATGGATTATCCTAATTCTACAATGAAGAAAACCAATTTATACTTCTAAAAATGCTTAGCTGTCTCAATTGAACATATCTCATAGTGCGTGCCCATGGGGCCTCTGGTGGACAACCTCTACGAGTTTACCCTTCCATGAACAATGGAGAACTAGCTATTATTGACATTCTCCTCTTGTCCGTTGGTATAATTTCAGGTCGGGGGATGCCCACATGCAAAATAAAACAATCCACATTCAGAACTTAACCATTAGAGAGGGTAGATAGAGCCTTGGACCACAGAACTTATCAAAAGAAATACAAATAAGCAAAAATCAACTCAAATGTTCTCACAATGAGAAGTGAAGGTACAGGCTTTTGTGTGTTTCACCTCCTCTAGAAACAAAATAGGATCCCTTCTCGGCATTTTAAATCACTCACTATTACCAGATAGAATTTACACTGAAAAGAGATCTTCATTGCCATGAAGCAATGTGAGTGTACTTAATCCCACTAAACTGCACGCTTAAAATGATTACAATGGTAATTTTACATCATGTGCATTTTACCGCCATTTTTAAAAAGTTGGGGGAGGGTGGGTAGAGGGAGTGGATGGCATCCAAGATTTTGGTCTTGGGAAGCCAGGCCACAAACATTACTAATCAGCAGCTCTGGGCAGGGGTGGAATATTCCACTCAATTAGACCTCAAGAAAGACCTGTTGATTGATTGGCAAAGGGAGAATTGCTTAAATACTACCTCAGCAGGGACGGGAGAGAGGATTTGGATAAAGGTGTTGAAAACCTGAAACAAAGCCAACGTCCTGTAAATAGCCTAGAGAACTGAGCAGACAGCCTGTCTGGTTTATGAAGGAACAGCACCTATCCGTGACCAGTTCCCACGAAAGAGGGCTAAGTCTTTCAATGGGAGAAACCCGCATGCACATTTGGCTGAAGCTCTGGGCAAGACAAGCCTATCAAGCTGGGACTTCAGAGATGGATTATTTCAAACACGGAAGCCTAAGCCACTGCTTACATCTTCACTGGCAATGGACTTAACCTCCATTCTACCACCGCCATCCCAGTTCGGGAACCGTGACCTACACAAGTAATTGGGCTGAGTTCATAGCCACTGAACAAGCTCATTGGACATCAGCTGACTTCATCACCACATATTTTTTTATCTACTTAATGATTTTAACGAATCCAGTTGTTAATAGGCCACACTTCTTCCTAAAGTATGGGCACAGGAAAAAATGTTGAATACTACCGTAGAAATTGGTGATTTTTAAGCATCCATAAATTCGAGATATTCGGTTGATTGTTTTATAGCTCAGGGACACATGAAATCAGGTACACAAAGAACAATCCAATGCTCTTTGCCCTCATGAAACCTGCCTCTGAGTATTCGTTTTTATTTACTTCTCAGTGGAAAAAATGTTCTCCTTAAGGCTTGTTTGTAGTCCCTTGTAATCACTGTCGGGGTAGAAAATACAGAATAATTGGCACCCACGTAAAAAACCAACCTCCCCTTAAAAAAATAAATGCATAGAAAAAATATGAGAAATGCACTACAATATTTATAGTTATTTTCCTTAGTATGGAAGATTTTACTATCTTCTTTCTATAGGAAATCAAAATGAAATGCTATTTAACTTCATAGAGAACTTCCCCTGCCCCATTATTATGAAACCAAAGAATGAAAATTAATGAAGAGCAGTTAGAGTTTTATCGGGTTCTAATTTTCTATGCTGAGCATCAATTTTTTATAATGAAATGTATTTTATAATTTATATACTTTAAATTCATGAAGTATGGCTTCTTCATCACCCAGCCTCAGTCATCTGTAGGGGAGAAGGAGGGCAGGATATGACAAACTGACTGTCCCCAGGGTCCCTGGTGCTCCAAGCCCAGCGGGACACAGATGCGGGACGCCAGAATGTGGAGTCTGCATTGAGCTGCATGGTCTCTGAAGAGAAGGAGTGCATAAGAATATTCCCCTTCACCATTTTTAGAAGTTAAGTTCCTGACTTACACAGGGAGTGGGGCACTGGGGGGGGGGGTCAGTTTACCACGTCACATTTTCACATTTTCATCTATCATAATTTTGGATCTTTACATTTCTGGAGTTGGTGATTGATAACCTCCAAACACATAAACACTCTCCACCTGTACAAAATGCACCAAGGACTTTGCTCTCATAAACGCAGGACCATGGCGGGAGTGAATCAAATTCTAAAACCCCCTCCTCTGCAGAAGTAAGTCCCAGGATTGGTTGTGGCCACAGAGGCTGAAGTTTCTAGATGCTGTTACTTTGCAGCAAATTGAAGTTTTGTGGTCTTATCTATTACCAGAAAAGCCCTCTAAAAAACAACAACAACCAAAAAACAACAACCAAAAAAACATAGCCAGTGGGGGAGAAAGCAGGAGCCCCATCGTCTCATTTTTAACTAGGACCAGCTGAAAAATGAAGGCAAGCACCACACAAACCATCTTATGTCTGCCAATTCATTTCCTGGCCCCAAAAGAAAAAAAAAAAAAAAAAAGCTCCAAACCCTCGTGTTTCCTCTCAAGCAGGCCAAACATGGCAAAGCACCAGGGGAATTCTGAATGGAATCAATTGCACTTGTTACTAACTGAGTTTTCTTTTATTCTTATATTACCAAGGGCTGGATACTCAGCTGCAAGCAATTATAATGAAGAGTTACTGAGTAATGGTTTCCAGATTGCTCCATGATGGGGCATTAATTGAAAGGGACAATTTAAGAGCTTAGGCCATGTAAATGCATTTCTTATTCTGTCAGGTTGAGAAATTTCTGGATGCAAAGGGCTAAAACGCTCAGAACTGATAAAGACTTAATAATGCCCACTTAAACCAGCATTTTTAAAATGAGTTTCATGTTTTTAAGAGAACCAATATAAAATGGTGAACCTGTGGGCTTGTTCATTCAATCAGGAAAATATTCTAAGTAGCACATTTGCATGCTGAACTCAGAGCCATACACATTATGTAAAATGTTACTTGATTAGTCTGCTGTTGCATATTGCAAAGCCGGTTCAACTTTCAAGTAAACTTCTATTTCTCAGGTTGCATGCTATCACCATGCATGTTAAACTCTGTGCACGTGCACTTTAAAATTGCAAACAGCATTTAAAAACATATAAATGAGTTTTATATATGTGCACATGGTTTGAAAATTTAAAACAGCAGAGAGCCTCACAAAAATTATTTACCAAGTCCATATCAGAGAGCTTCATTTTATCTTTTTTAAGGTAGACTTTTATTCCCCTGAATCCCACTTAACAGAAACATTTTCAAGGGAGCGTCTCTCTTGTGTTGCAATAAGGACAAGTATCAGAAGAGAATAAGAGAGTTAAAGCCAGACAAGGAAAAAAAAAGCAAAACAACTCCACCCTTCTAAAATAAGACTAGTACTAGCCTGTGAGGTCTAATTTCAGACTTCTGCATTAGTACTGGTTTTATGTTTGAAAAGAAAGGAAGAAAAAAGGAGGAAGGAAGGGAGAGAAAGGAAAGAATAGATAGAGAAATTGGTACTAGATAGCTGATGGTAGATAGATGATAGATGATTGATTAGACAGGCCAATAGATAGATCAATAGATAGGTAGATGATGGAAGGATGGATAGGTGATAGGCAGTCGAGAGCTAGATTGATAGACATAGAAGCAGACGCATTTCAGGACTTAGATTCAAAGTAGACGCTAGAAAGAAGGGCCATGGCTGCCACCACGTTCTCATTCTGCTTTTGACATTTGAACCGCCATCTGAGAATTGACTTTTCACCCTTCCTCCTACATTAACCCCCACCCCCCTACCCCCCACCCCCCATTTAGCTCTGGGCAGGGGAGTTGCCATACTGATGGTGCGCTGCCCCTGGACCTTGACCCCAACCATGACATGGAAGGCAAAATAAGGTGGGAAAGATAAGGGTCACCATGGGTAAACTGAGAGCATACAATCTAAAAGAATAAGAGGGAAGGGCCTCGTTATTATAGTTATTATTGTTACATTTCCCATTTCACTCATTCATTCAACAGGTTATGATGTATGTGACTCCCCCCACTCACCTACCCCCCTCCCCCATCTATCACTTCAGATGCTAAGCAAAAAACCAAGGTTAAGACCTCCCACCTCTTCACAGGCCTGCCAGGGCTTAGTGGTCCATCGATTGAGTACTGCTTGGCTCAAAATCTTCTTTTTCACTGGATTAGTCATTCGTGCCTGGATTAAGATCTGACTCTTCACTCTGAACTATTGTTTATTTGGTGACGGTCAATGGTGAGAAGTCTGGTGGTCTTTTTTGCTCCTTCTAAAGTCAAGGCCAAGCCCCAACAGCATGCCTCAGAGGGCAGCCCTTGCCCTGAGATGCCTCAAGTTATAAGCAAACCACTTGGACAGCAGATGGTCGATTTGGCCCAGGAGTCAAGAACCTTCAGAAGCAAGAATCTAATTAAAATTTTCAAATGGAACTGTCAAGGATCCAAGATGAGATAGAGGAAAGAGTATTTCTTGCCACAGAAGAAAACAGGGTGCCATGGGTTTCCTTAGCGAACATCAGTGTTTAAAATGGTTTCCATTGTCCAAAAAACACCTGCATAATGTATCTATCCTCTCTTTTGCTCTCCTTCCTTCTTCCCAAGTTTTTCAGTCATTGAGAAATCTGAAATTTTAATGGTGAGTTCCAAAACCCCATTTGTTTGTTTCTAAGGGCTGAAGAGAAAAGGTCTCTTTTTAAACATCCTGAATTTAAAAAGAAAGAAACTGAAGAGGAAGAGGTATACAATCTATCTCTGTTGCTCCTGTGATTTCTCATGTTGTGGATTGCCCTGATAAAGTATCCTAAATCATGTCATAGTTTTGCCTAAGAAATATAAGTGTCCATGGGACCTGTTTAAGATATAAAAGGGATACTCTTCACACAGCCAGTCCCTGGGCTGCTGCAATTCCTGGTACCACCCCGCACCCCACAGGCCCCCTAGCAGCGAGCTCCAGGTCAGAAGGGTCCTGGGACAGCAGATGCCAGAGGCACTGATTTGGGGAAATCACTCATTTAAAGTGCAGCTTAAGAAGTGCCCTTATTCTCAGTCTCAGTACTCCACAGAGTCAGGTGAGGGTGGGGGCAGTCAGGACACTTTCTCTTTTGATAACATAGTTTATGCTGAAAAAAAAAAAAAAGCTGGAGCCAGCACTTGAAAGTCTCCCCCGCTTTTGGAAAGTTTGCATCGCATCACTTTGCTTTTACCGAAGACCTCCCTGAGTACCTGTTTTCACTAACCAAAAGAAATCCAAAAAGGATTTTCATTTTTATATAGCAAAATGAGAAAAGCAAACATAGCACTCAGTGTTGGCTCGCAGGGAGCCCTTACCAGAGGTAGTGTGCACATGAGGGGGGCCCCTCTCCCCCAGCAGCAAGAGCGGCTCCACCAAGCTTCTTCCCCCCAGGACTCCACTTAGCCTCTCAGTGCCCAGCTGCCACAGTTTCCAACCGTCCAAGAGCATCTCTGCTTTATCTCGATTTATTCTGTGTATCCATTAGCAAGATGTGTCCTAAGGCATCAGAAAAGCCTAAGAGAGGTTCTATTTTTAGGGCTGGGAATGCTCAAAAATTTTTCCATATAAATTACTGGCAATTGCTTCTTTGTTTTACACCATTTCAGCTTTTGTTTCTTGTTTTGTTTTGTTTTGTTTTTTAAAGATTTTATTTATTTGACAGCCAGAGAGGGAACACAAGCAGGGGGAGTGAGAGAGGGAGAAGCAGGCTTCCCACCGAGCAGGGAGCCCGATGTGGGGCTCGATGTGGGGCTCGATGTGGGACTTGATCCTGGGTCTCCGGGATCATGACCTGAGCTGAAGACAGTCGCTTAACCAACTGAGCCACCCAGGCGCCCCACCATTTCAGCTTTTGAAAGATTTTGTTGGAACTGCTGTATTTACAGGTCGTGGGGGAAGGGAGACCTGAACGATATAGGCCCATGGCTAGTCCCCAAAAGAGGTTGGGTCCTGAATCTATACTTACTTTCAACAGTTTACAGAAAAAAAAAAAATAATATTAAATTTATAGATATGCAGCGAAAAGTTTGGAAGTTGATTTAGAAGGATTGATTTTTTTTTTTTAATTGCTTCAAAGTTGCTAAACTGCGGATAGTATGCCGAAGAGAGCTGATTTTCTGCATGACCAAAAATCCAGAGTCCGCAAGTTCATCCTTACCCTCAGCAGTTTTGCTTGAATCAGTACCTGGAAAAACTAGGCTAACTCCTGTGTTTACATACTCCTTTCAAGCTGTGCAGGAGTAACATTTGAGAGGGATTAGCAATCAAAAATTGAAAATCTACCATCACTACGAAAGCTTGCCTTCTCATTTTGGACAGATCATAAAATGCATAACATGGGCCAGACCCGAGTCCAGCAGCCGGTCGAATCCTAATTTTTAAAAATAGCTTTTATATGCAACTGCTCTTTTTTCAATAAAACAAAGATTTGTTTATAGCTACAATTTAATTAAGAACCTTTTCGAAGAGGAAGATCTGGAAACCAGGGATCTTATTTTTTTTCTCTGTTTTTTTTCCACCAGAGTTGTTTGTTTATTGGTTTAATTTTCCCTGAAGTAAAAATACACTTTGAAATGTAACATGTCATTATGTAATTTGTAGTAACAAAGTGCAGGCCCTCAGTCACGACAGCAAACACGACTGCTCACATCCATTCCCTCCCTCCCACCCCATTTGATTAACAGCCTGTGTAAACATCCAGCCAACCAGAACTCTGGCCAGTGCAAAATTTGGTCAGCCATAAAACTGCCAGCTGAACACAGACATGGGGGCTTATGCAGAGATCTTAATTTGGGGGAAATGATCAAACTAAGACGACATGGTCCCAAAGGAGAGAGGGAAGGGCTGACCTTTATTTTCATGCATCCCTCTGTCTCCCAGAAAGAGGCGAGTATGAACTCTTAAAGAGAATGCCCGCCCCGGAGATTCAGGATTGTAGAAGGAGTAGAGTCGGAAGCTCAACCTCTTTAAGGAAAATATCAGAGAAAAAAATAATAATAATAACAAGCTTCTGTTTTAAAGGAGAAACTTTAAATTGTTGAAGTTGTTTTAAAGGGTCCTGTTTTGACATACCCAGGATGGATTCCCTCCGTCATGCTTTCTAGTGGTGCAGAGAAAACTAATCGGTGTTCTGATAGTGTAGAAATTAATGGAACTGATATAAAAAGAGGTATTTTGTGAGCTTCCCCCCCATAAATTTCATTGCCCTTGCAAAAGACTTCAGACCCTTCACATAATGGAAAATTCAAAATGTTCACAGTAAAAAAAAGAAAGAAAGGAAGAAAGGAAGGAAGGAAGGAAGGAAGGAAGGAAGGAAGGAAAGAAGGAAGGAAGGAAGGAAGGGAAGGAAAGAGAGAAAGATTTTTTTCAAGAACATGGTCTCAGGATGGCTAACATTTTTTTGGCATACGGCAGAATTTCATCTAGTTCATTTTAGATGTTACCCAACACCTAATTTTTTGACACAATTTTTTTTTAAATTCACCTTTAACAAATACACTGGTGGTTAACAGTCCTGCTGGAATAATCTATAACACAGGCATATTGCAGTAGTCTGGTTCCTTGCCCTCGATGGCTCTTGGGTTCCTGGCCACTCGAGAGAACTGGCCTTCATTGAAATTCCCTACTAGTCCCACCTTTGCTCTAGTCTTGCTCCTTAATTCTGAATTTCCATTTTTCTTGAAAAACGAGTATGGTCAGCCATTTTATGATGCTCTCTAGGATTCTCTGCTGCTTCTTCGGTCTATCTAAGTCTGCTCACAAGAGTTTACCTCTGCCTTTCATAAGGTTCTCCATGTTTCGTTCTGGGTGGTTTTACGATGAAGAAGTTGATAACTAAACAGAATATAAGCTCCAAACAGAATAAGGAAATATATTGACATGAGCATTTTTTTTCCCCCAGATGCTGGGTGAAGCACTTCCCATTTCATTTGACTACTCACAAAACCCTATGAGTTGGGCAGGAGTAATATCCCCTCTTTACAGATTGCGAAACTGAGAGACAACGTGTTTGAGTCATTTGCCCCGGCCATGAAACCAAAGAACCACAGAGCTGAAGTAGTGGCCCCGGACAGCCTAATGCAAGACTCAGCCTACGTCCCCTCCTCGACATGACACTGTTGCCTTGGTCGGGAGTGGCAAAGAGGCCGATGGGATGCCCTCCACAATACTTTCCCAGGCAGTAAGCAAGGCAGCCCGGGAATTGAAGGGGCACTAGATTCAGAGGGTAAAACCATGATTCCTTTACAAGCTCAACCACAGATGAATCGTGCCTTGGAAATATTTCCCCACATCTCTAAGTCTCTGTTTCCTCATCTGTGAAAAGGAGAAAACGTTGTGCAACTTACATGAAATGACATTTGGTGACGCTTCACAGAAGGCTGTCAACTTTTGCCATCTCCTCCCCACCCTCATCAGCTCACGTCACCTTGTGAGAGATTTTCATCTCTAACTCCACTCAAGGACTTCCAAAATTCCATTCCCAGGGTGTAGCTTGATGGGAAGAATTTCCTATCCTAAGGAAAAGAGTTTCAATGGAATGGTTTTGTTATGTTTTTGCTAAACTCATGGCCTCACACCAAATTGCATGTGCTTGGCCTCAGAAAAACAAGTTGGAAATTCCATTCCAAGTGAGTCGAGAGGAAGCATTTCTACCTTCACTCTGAAAACCAGCAAGATAATTTCTAACATTCAAGATTCAGGAACGTTCAGGAATGCATACGGTCCCTGCATGGTGGCACAGAGAAGCGAAAGAGAACAGAGGTGCTAAAGAAGCCTCCTCTCAGGGCACCTGGGTGGCTCAGTTGGTTAAGCGACTGCCTTCAGCTCAGGTCATGATCCCGGAGACCTGGGATCGAGTCCCACATCGGGCTCCCTGCTCGGCAGGAAGCCTGCTTCTCCCTCTCTCACTCCCCCTGCTTGTGTTCCCTCTCTCGCTGTGTTTCTCTCTGTCAAATAAATAAAATCTTAAAAAAAAAAAAAAAGAAGAAGAAGAAGAAGAAGCCTCCTCTTAGATGGACCATTCACCACCTTGTGGTTGTTGGATCTTCTCTGGCCCAGCCTGCCTTCCACCAATTCTTTTGTTGTTGGAGTGAGGGCAGGTAAGGATAAACTACAAAACAAAAGACCTTGGAGAGTTACCCAAAACACTCCCAATTCTTTGATCTATTGAACTTGAATCTACCTTGAAAACCACAATAGATTTCCATCTCCTTGGGATGACAGAAAGCAAGAGAATATTCTAAATAACCTTTTCTGTCTTACACATCTCTTTCAAAACATTTCAGTTTTCCCCACTTCACCCCACCCCTCACCTCCAGCCACCCCATGAGCACTTGCACAAAGCCAAACCTCAGATGCTCCCAGTGATAAATTAGCTCTCAATGCACAGGCAAGTCACTTTTTCCGAAGCCTCCTGGAGGAAAAGCACATTCTACTTCCTCTCAAAGTTCCCGGAGCTACCTGTGCACTCAGCATGCCCCGAGAACATTTTTATTCACATATTCAAACTGCATTCATCTGTTGAAAGGAGGATAGACTCTCAAATGGAGTTTTAAATAATCCTCCCCTTTGAGATCATCTGCGCTCACAGCCCAGTATTTGTACAAGATGAAATGATTTACAGGATTGGGGATGGAAAACTTGGAGGGCAACTCCAAAAGGCCAGAGCATGTTGAAGTAGATCATTCATCCTGCCAGGGAAACTTTTGTAGTCTCCAGACTGAGACACTGCTGTCTATCCAGGGCAGAGGACTCATCAAAAAGGCAGGAGGTATGTTGGCTCCGCAGCCGGCATGGAGAGCTGGGGGTTTTGGCAGGGCGCTTCCTCCCCAAAAGCAGACTGAGTCCTGGAAGGATGCTCGCATAAACAAAGCAGGGAGACAGCTTCAGCTCTGCAGTGAGGCTCACCCTTTCCCAGATCAAAGCCTGTGCCAGAGAGACAGCTCCGCAGAACACAGTGTCCTTTCTGGAACATCCAACTCGAGGTGGGGAGGGGGGGGCGCGGGGGAGATATGAACTGGAGCCACCACCCTGCCACCTGTAACCAATGGCTCAGTATGCAAAGCCTCGCTCTCCCCGAAGTGGGGAGACTACAGTTGCTCACACAACAGAAAATCAATGAAAAGATAAGACAACATAAGGGAGGGAACTTTCTGCCTTCAAGCTTTCACAAGCTCAGATCAGCTAGTTTGTGCAAAAATTACCTCCAGCCAAGCCTGACTCTCTATGTAGCATAGAAAGGGAATGAATATCAGTATAGGGTCATGGTCAAGAACACAGGTTCCAGGGTCACCTGGAACTCTTGGTTTCAGCTCAGGTTGTGATGTCGGAATCGTGAGATTGAGTCCCATGTTGGGCTCTCTGGGTACAGCAAGGAGTCTGCTTGTCCCCCTCCCTCTGTTCCTCCCCCCACCCCACTCTCTCATAAAGAAAGAAGGAAGGAAGGAGGGAAGGAAGGAAGGAAGGAAGGAAGGAAGGAAGGAAGGAAGGAAGGG
>PITA01014027.1:0-55258 GCA_004023965.1 Spilogale gracilis
ATAGATATATTCAGAACATTTCACCCTAAAATAGCAGAATACTCATTCTTCTCGAGCACACATGGAACTTTCTCCAGAACAGACCACATACTAGGTCAAAAATTAGGGCTCAACTGATACCAGAAGATTGAGACTATTCCCTGCATATTCTCTGACCACAATGCCTTGAAACTGGAACTTAACCAAAAGAAAAACCTCAGAAGAAAATCAAACACTTAGAAGCTAAAGACGATACTGTTCAAGAATGTTTGTATCAACCAGGAAATGAAAGAAGAACTGAAACATTTCATGGAAACCAATGAGAATGAAGATACATCAATCCAAAACTTATGGGATATAGCAAAGGCAGTCCTAAGGGGGAAATAATAGCCATCCAAGCCTCACTCAAAAACCTGAAAAATCCTGAATACACCAACTCTCATTACACCTTAAAGAACTGGAAAATCAACAACTAATTAAACCAACCCCACAGGGGTTGGAGCGGGTCTTGGAGCAGGGGGTGTGGGGATGGGAGAGCCTGGTGGTGGATACTGAGGGCATGTATTGCATGGAGCACTGGGTGTGGGACATAAACAATGAATCATGGAACACTGAAAAAAAACTAAAAATAACTCAAAATTAGCATGTATATATAAATAAATGATTAAAATAAAAGCATAAATCAGAATTAGAAAATTCAGAAATAAGGTATAAACTCAAAAATTAAAAAGAGAAAGATATTATAGAAGGGAAGATTAAACTAGAAGGAAAACAAAAGAGAAGGAAAACTCCAAATAACAACTTAAGAGAAACAGCAGATATAAAGAAAGAAAAAGTCAAAAATCAAACAAATAATTAACAAAAATTTGATGTAAATGGTCTATTATTAAAAATTAGCAAAGAAGATCCAACATACGAATAATAGCATTTTTTGAGGAAAGCAAAAATAAATGCTCATAAACACTAATAACTTTAGTTCATGAAAAATTTCATGGGAAAAGAAAATAGATTTAAAGTATTGAAAGAGCATGCCATGAAACAAAGACTATCACCATCATGATGTAGGTTAATAAATTTCCTGACTTGAAAAGTAACCTTTAGTCACCTAGGTATGCACATCCTGTGACTTACAAGGGAAAGAAAATAAAATTATCATCAGACATTTTGAAAGATAAATATTATGCCAGAAGAATACTGAAAAATATATTTTAGACATAGAAGGAAAGACAACATGGGACAAAAATTTTATAACAAACAAAACCAACCTTCAAGTGTAAAAGGCACAGAATGTAATAAGCATGTAAGCATTCATGTCATATTGTCATCTTCATCCTAGAAGACCTTCCTAATGAATATACCACAGGAAAAAAAATTTAGTTAACCAAAAGTAGTAGAGAGACATCAGCATGAGAACTGGTAGTATTACATGTATGGCTATTTGTCAAACTAAGGCTAAATGAGAGTGCTAAGGAAGAATTTCATGACCATATAATCTGATCATGTAGAATAGTATGACCTTAAGAAAATAAAAGGAGAATAGGGAGATGTTCAAATGATATGCCCGAAAGAAAGGAACTATTCTTGGTAAACATAATAAGCAGCGGTATCATTACTTCTGTTATTCTAAGATAATAAAGTGGGTAAGGTAAGATAAAGCAAACTAAGTAATTATAGAACATTCTGTTATCTACTGTGTTCATGTTCTTGGGAACCAAAATTCTCACAGTGAAAGGCAAAAAGTACAGATATAACTGTCAAGAATTCTGAAGGGTCTGAGATTTTGCCCTACTTGAAAGCTAACATGTAAGCCCACCACAGCTTCATGGATGCTGATGGAATGCACTTTGAACCAGAGAAAAAGTAATTCACTACTTATTCCTTTATTACTTACAGCAAGAAGTATGAGTATTACATTTGCATCAATTTTCTCTGCTCCTTAAAATCCATAATAGTGACACAGAGGAGCCTAGCTCCTTGTACATGGAGCAAGCCTGCATCATAGCTGAGTCACCTGGAGTTTGGGGGAACTGAATCTTTATAGTAGTCTGCAATCAAACCTGCTTGTGATGGTTAGTTTTCTAGCCATAGCACTAAGTGATCATTTTCCAGTGATGTAGTCAAATACTAGTCTAGGTGTTGCTGTGAAGGTGCTCTATAGATATGATTAACACCTACAATCAATTCACCGTAACTAAAAGAGACCACCCTTGGTAACATGGATTGACTCACTCAATCAGTTGAAGGCCTTAAGAGTAAAAACTGGAGGGTGCCTGGGTGGCTCAGTGCGTTAAAGCCTCTGCCTTCAGCTCAGGCCATGATCTCAGGGTCCTGAGATGAAGCCCGCATCGGACCCCTGCTCAGCAGGGAGCCTGCTTCCTCCACTCTCTCTGCCTGCCCCTCTGCCTATTTGTGATCTCTCTCTCTCTGTCAAATAAATAAATAATCTTTTTTTTTTTTTTTAAAGAGTAAAAACTTGAGAACAAGAAATTCTGCTTCAAGACTGCAACATCAACTCCTACCCAAATTTCCAGCCTGCTGCTGGTCTGCCCTAGGGGTTTTGACCTTGCCAGCCCCCAAAATTACACGAGTCAAATTCCTTAATTTGTTTTTTTTTCTTAATGCATCTATCCTATGTGTTCTCCTTCTCTTAAAAACCCTGGATGATACCCTAGGCCTTTGTCCTGGAGGGAGTTTTTTTAAAATACTAGACAATAAATAAATTTACTTTTTGTTCCAGAGAAAAACATTATTTTCATCTTTTAAAGCTGCTTGCTATGTAAATATCCTTCAGAGGATAGTCTTGAACAAAGATGGTCAGTATCTCTGCTCTCAACACTTTCAGGAACAAAAGAGACCTGTGGAAAATGATTTCCCAATAGTAATAAAGGAAGTGAAGTGAAAGTCTCATAGTCTTGACTTTAAATTTGAAATATCTGTATGAACTCACAACATATCATTTATATATATGTTTTTCCCCTCCTTCCACCCATGAAAATTTAGAAGAATGTGACCAAATGAACACCAAAAGCAAGTCTAGACACTGGTCTTAAAACCCTACTCCATTAAAGGAAACTGAAGTTTCTTAGATAAATGGCTGATCCTTGCTTTGGTTCTAGAATATCTCGGCATCACAGAGAACATGGAACATATCAAAGATTACCAGGCTGATTCCACATGTACATAGCAGCCAATTCAAAGAGTCACCTACCTGGGACAGATGATGCGAGCATTAATGAGGTAAGAATTAAAATGGATTCATATTCTAGGTAATTGGTAATCAGAAGTTGTTCTGAAGTTGGCAAGGAATCAATTCATTACCTTGAAAACTAGGTAAATAAGAGGAAAAACATGACATGACCCTGTCTTTCTTAAAAGAATTGATGGTACCACTGAATACACAGGTGATATGCCACAAATTACAGAACTCACCACTAGGAGAAGGCAGAACTTGGTCCAATTCCTATTCTCTTGAGTAAATCTATATTTATATGCTATATTTAAACTTCTGATATGCCCCCTGACAGTTTCACTTTTTCTTTATGGCCTAAGATCTCAAATTTATTCCAGTTAGAAGAAGGTTTTGTAGTCAGGATACACTAAATTTTAGAATAATACTAAGTATCTCCCAAACTTAAACAGCCTACCAACAAAGGTATATTTCTCACTCCTTTTATCAGTTTCTCCAAGTGTTCTGCTCTTTGTGAACAGATAAATGGAGAAGAAACAACCCTGAACATGTGTTACCTACTTGTATTGGAGGAAAAAAAAGTTCTAACAGGTCTCACACATAGAATCCATAATTGAATGGAAGTAAACTCATCATAATGTTTTTAAAAACTATTTTTATTTCCATTTTATTTTTTTTAAGGATTTTATTTAATTTGACAGAGAGCAGGAGAGCATAAGCAGGGGGAGCAGCAAGAAGCAGACTCTGCTGAGCAGGGAGTTCAACATAGCAGGGAGCTCCCTGCTCAGCAGGGAGCTCAATCCCAGGACTCTGCGATCATGACCCAAGCCAAAGGCAATCACTTAACCAACTGAGCCACCCAGGTACCCCTAAAAACCCATTATCAAAAACTAGTTACACGGTCTCAATGAACCACAAAGAAGGCAAGAAATGCAATCCTGTGTGCTCAAAAGGGAG
Source organism: Spilogale gracilis (assembly GCA_004023965.1). Lineage (NCBI taxonomy): Eukaryota > Metazoa > Chordata > Mammalia > Carnivora > Mephitidae > Spilogale > Spilogale gracilis. The sequence continues at coordinate 4,124 of PITA01014027.1, forward strand.
GAAAACTTAACATCATCAGCCAACAGCATTAATGATTCCTGAAATATTTAACTTACCACTTCTAAATCTCCCACAATTCTATGTCCAGAAACAGAAAAAAAAAAATAAAATGACCAGAGTCAGCAATGTAATACATCTCAAACAGGGCAAACCACAATGGTTTGTGAACAACACATATACTCAAAAATGAAAATCCCAACCCTTGTGTACCAAAAGAGAGACCCAAACACTCACAGATTCACACAGATGAAGACCTGAGGACAAGATCTAGGTACTCTTCAGTCAACACTTATATACCATTCTCTGTTATGTCTCACTGAGGAAATGATACATTATATGCTCTGCGTGGCTCCCATCAGCTTTTCTGTGTGTTAGGGGACCCATTCCTCCTCAGAAAGCATATTTTCTTCTCAGAATGTGCTTAAAGCATACGGTAAGCAAACGTGCCCTTCTAAAGAAATACTATAAAGCAGCTTTCTCCATAAAAGCATAGGAAGGTGAGCTTGGTAGGTCAAAGTTATTTCCTCCAAGTGGTTTAGAGGAGTCCAGAGGTAGCGGTACCTATTTTGGATTCCCGAAGAGAATCCAACTCTCCAGTAGCCATAACCCACTTTTCTTTGTTAGTTCCCCATCTCTGTAATTACATAAAGAACTTGGACATATCAGTGAAGGAACCAAGTTTCTTAAAAGGATGCTGGGATTACGTAGCCCTCTCTCTCCAGCCTTCTCTGACAAGTTCAGTCATTACCATCTTACTTCCTCTTATACCTTTCTCTGCCAAATAATAATAATAATAACCTGGTTGATAATAGTAACCTGCTGTGTTGGTTGGAAAAATCAAGACACAAAATGGTATGCATGTAAGACAGCAATCATGGAAAATTAGATATGTTAGTGAAGACATTTTTTCCAATATTAACAAGAAATGATTGACATGTACCACTATGTACACTTAAGGTGTATAGCATGATGGTTTTATTTACATATATTGTGAGATGATTACTGCAACAGGTTCAGTTAACATTCATCTTCTCATAGATACAATGAAAAGGAAAAAAAAAAAAAGTAAAGTATTTTCTCCTTATAATGAAAACTCTTCGGATTGACTCTCAAGTCTCCTGCATACTATGCAGCAGTGTTAACTCCAGTCATGTTGAATCTCACATCCCTAGGAAATATTTGTCCTACATCTGGAAGTTCGAAACCTCTGACCACTTTCCTCTAATTCCCCTTCCCCTTACCCCTGCCACAAGTCTCTATGACCTCATTAATGTGTGAAAATGAATTTTTTAAATGAAAATGCCTGTGAAAAGGAATTTTTTAAATGAAAATGTCTGTCTCTAGATTTTCTAAAATTCTAAAATTAAAATCATTACCATTAATTTAATTGAAAAGTCATCATGTAATACAAACATGTATTTTACCTCTCTTAGGAACATTTCCGTCTATATAGGTGTTTTCATTTCTCCTCTTTCTTAGAATTGCCAAAACAGCATTATCCTGTGGATACTGGCCTCCTCTGTTTATAAGAGAGGGAATGACACCGTGCAACCATGTGAGAACTATACTACTCTCTGGAGAAACCCAGAGAGGTGCAGGATCAATGCTTCCTCCACAGTCTTTTTCTGACTCCTCCTCCAACCTGCACCTAGAATATCAAAGGACACTTCCCTGGAGGAGGACATGCACAAAATCCAGAGCTGCTATACCCATAAAAGTGATGCCACATACTGAATTCTTCTTATTCAGAGATTTACAAACAGCTGGAGCTTGGAAAGGTCTTTGAGATCATTTACAGCACCACCTCTGCCTCTTATATATGAGGAAAGGATGGTAGACACTGTAGGTTGGCCAACTCAATACATAATCATAATCCCTTTCTTCTCCTTACCTCCACCAGAGACTGGAACAGCTAAGTGCTTATGCCTCCCTTGCAGCTTGGGTATTCCTGTGATTCTTTCAAATGAGTAAATGTCTTCTGGAAGCTGCTGAGATAGATTCTCCTTTTGCTGATGACAGGTTCAGAAGCAGAGGGCTACTTCCCTCTCCTTCCTCTGTCCCTAAATGCAGACTGACGGCCTGCAGCCACAGCTTGCATATTGAGACAATAAGGCCAGGCCAGGAGAACGGCAGAGGGGCTGGCCTGAAGGCTATAAAGCTACTGAAACCAAAGCAGAGGCCACCAATGGTCAGATACCTGGTTACAGGAGAGCATAACCTTCTATTTGATAAAACTACGATAGCTCCATGTTTCCTGCTTCTTGCTGCCAAAGTATTCCTTCAGGAAATTGCATTCCAAACACGTAAAATGATTTAACTAAACTCCAGCAGTGAAGTTATTTGCAGAGTGAGGGTTGGAATCCAAGAATAGAGACTCCAAACTCCATCTTCCCTCTACAACACAGCCTCTCTGGAGACACCATTTTGCTGCAACTGCAAGAGAAAATGGGTTAAACTGATTCATGAGCCCTCTGCCTACCTCAGCTTTTGGTTAGAAAAAGTTGGAGAAGCACTTGAGGAGAAGAAAACATAAGGATGCCTAAGTGCATATCTGACATAGCCTACATTCTCATAATGGGGAACTAACAAAGATTCTTTTCCTTCTTCCCCTCAAAGCCACTGAGTACATTTTTTGAAAAATTTTTAAAATAATTGACTTAAAAATGGGAGAAGTTTGAGATTTGAGTCTAGTTTAAATTCTCTATTTTCTTAGTACAAAAAAAAGTGAAAAAGGAAAACTCACAAGTTCCCCTTACTTTATGTTGGACAGCATGACTTATCAGAATGATTTGATAAGGCTACTATGGGAAAAAAAAATTCAGGATGTGAGGAAACACAAATCTCCCCCTAAATTCACCAGAATGGAGTGGACGGCGCAGGGAGGATGGTAGTGGGCAGGAGAGAAGCTGACCCCTGGGTGGAATCTAGATTTTGATCCATGAGTATATGGTAAAGACAAAGAGAGCTACAGGGCTCTACAGCAGAAAATAGGAATCTGGGCACTTGAAAGAAGCCTTAGAAGGGGTGATACGAAAAGACTCTTGGTAATAAAACTGGGAAATATCTGGTCAACATGTCTGCAGGCTGGAGCTTATTGAAAAAAAGACAGTGAAAAATCCTCCAAGGACGGGAGGACTAAAGGCTTTGTAACAGTATGGATGCCCACTGCTGTGTTCCATTTTTAACTTAGCAAGCTGTGCGGAGAAATTACCACTTGTATCTCACCTGGACATTTGGGAGATGTATGCTACAAACACACCTTTAAATTGATGGCACTTTCAAAAGTTGGGAGCCTGATGTTAACAAAATCCTGGAAGATCCCAGCATTTCTAAGAGCTACTCTTTTCCTAAACCCAAGGCTGGAACCAAGTCATGAGAGGATATGAGGAAACATAAACACTTTTCCCCAAACACAAGAGAAGGAGAGAACCTACCCAGGGAGGAAGATGGTGTGGAGCAAGAAGGGGACTGATGTCTGGGTTGAATCTGGATGACATGGGCCAATCAGGTAACAGCTCTGACCTCACAGCCATTATATTAAAACAGAGAGTGATTAATGATTCCTGGGGTCCCTTTAATTTCTGAAGCTATATAAATTTACTTTTTGAACTGCTCTGTTCTATCCAGGGTTCAGCAAGGAAAACTTCCAAAAGCTTTGTAGGAATCCTAAATACCTGGAGATCAGGTTCAGAGAATGCATGCAGAAATAGGCAACATCAGAAGGACCAGATCACAGTTCAGACATCAGGGTCTCAAAGTTCAAAAATGCAAGTGTGCATAAGAAATCCATCTAGGGGTCGCCTGGGTGGCTCAGTTGGTTAAGCAACTGCCTTCAGCTCAGGTCATCATCCCGGACGGAGTCCCAGGATGGAATCCCACATTGGCCCTGCTCACAGGGAGGCCGCCTTCTCCCTCTCTCACTCCCCCTGCTTGTGTTCCCTCTCTCGCTGTGTTTCTCTCTGTCAAATAAATAAATAAAATCTTGAAAGAAAGGAAGAAAGAAAGAAAGAAAGATTCATCTAGGAAACAGACAAATGAAAGGATCACAGCTAGAAAGAGTTAATGCAATAATAATTGGTTAGGAATCCAAGCTAGAGTCTTGGTGACAGCAATGGGCACTAGATGGGAAATGAATACTAATTTAAGCATCTCTGAAATATCTCCCTAGCTATTCAATAGCTTCTCAGGGGAAAGGCTCTGCATCAGCTAAAGCAGAACAAGACCAAGGCAAAGAGGGAAAACATTGCAGGGAAAAATAAATGGCCTAAGTCGGTCTCTCATCTCCAGAAAGATGCCACTGAAGGAATCAAATAGCAATGTATCCACACACATATATATGCATCCCATACCTATAAAAACACCCAGGTGTCTCAAAGGAAAGGCGTTGCCTGTCTTAGCACCTTGAGTTATCAGGAGACAGAAACAGATGTACAGTAAGTTAATGGGTTGGTTTTGCCGCCTGCATTGTCCTCTCTCTTCCCGCTGTTGGATTCCAGGGAATATTTAGCATAATATATAGCAATGACTCTCCCGTCCTCCAGTACAGCAGCGGAAAGGGGATATTTACAATTGAATAGCAGTCAGTATGGGGCCCTATGGAGCAGAACTACTGCAGTCAGTTCATTATTTACGGTTCCAACAACAGGGCTCATTGTTTCCCCTAGTGGCTTCTCAGCTGTCCTAGCAAGGAATCAGTACCAGAAAGGCTTCAGCAGGGACCCTCCGATGCTGAACTTAACATTTAGACAGGGCAAGTAACTTCCAACCTGCCATAATTTCAGGGCCCTCCAAAGATCCTTGAGTCAAAAATAACCCTGACACCACCTGCTACCTGACCTGGATGCCTGAAAATCCTCTGTAGCATGGTCGCCCCTTGCGTTAGATACTTACTGTTCCCTGTTCAAAAGCAAATGTATTTCCAGCCAGTATAATCTACTAATGTCTTAGTGAAAACATACCAGCTCCCATACAATTTTAAATCACAAATCTTCTGAGGTGGGCAGGTATGTGTGGCAATGCTGTGAGCAGGGTTAGCTAGCAAAGTATGGCCCACAGACCAATTCTAGCTCACCATCTGTTTTTATAAAGTCTGACTGGAACACAGCCACACTCTTACTTACATATTGTCTATGCCACAGTGGAACAGCTGTGACAGAGGTTATAGGGCCCATGAAGAATGACATTTTTACTCTCTGGCCCTTTACAGAAAGTTTGCCAACCCTTAATGGAGAATGCTCTCCTGTGAGGAAACCAAGAGCCCAGAGAGGGGAGGGGACATGAGGAACACTGTAGGGAGTTATTCCTGGCAGAGCTGAATCTCAACCCCATCTCTGGACTCTCACTATTTTTTTCCTCCCTTCATGTCACATTGTCTCTTAGAATTGTCTGTAAAGTAAGAACAAATAAGCCACAGAAGGAAGCAAGACACGAGGGGCTCTCCTAGAAACAAAGCACACTATCATACTGTCCGTGGATTCTGTGAGTCAGTTTCCTTACATGGTAGGGTTCTGAGCTGCTTAGAAACTGGACACTTTTGGTAGATCCTGAATTTTCACTGTAATTTAATCTAGGGTTTTAACCTCTATATAACAAATTGAAAACCAGTGCATCAAGGAATCTTTCCTTTAATGACTGACTATGTTCTCTGATCAGGGCTCATAGAGTCAAAAACTGCTGATGTACAATGTCTCTTGTGTGTGTTTGTTGAGTTCTGTGTGTGAATATGCATTCTAAGTAGCTAAATTTGTTTTAAAAAATTAAACCTTACGCGGAAGTTCAACAGGTAAAATGAATAAAATTAGAAATGAATAAATGAATAAAATTTAATGAATAAATGAATGAAAAAATTAATACAATTTAGGTCTTTCTTGCATGATACCCTTAAGGACCTAAACAGAAAAACAGTACCTTATGGATGACTTTGAGAAAATCCCAACTCATTTTAATTATTACCTGAGTCACACTGTCTCCAACAACTGGACTTCCAACCCACATCTGACTGACCCCAGGGAAAATGAACTCAGTAGTTCATACCCACACCTATACACAGACACACCATATAACATCTCCACTCCACACATCCCCACCACACGTCTATCCTTTTTTATCCCAATTGCACTTTTGGAACATTTCTTTAACTTGAATTCAAATATCCTTCCCTATAACCTATTTTACATTTTTCTTGCTTCCATTTCTCTAATGTTTTACTATCTGAAATGTGGTCCTTGGACAAGCAACATGGGCATCATCTTGGAACATGTTAGAACTTCAGAATCTTGAGCTCTAGCTCAGGCTTAAAGAATAAGCATTTAAGCATTTAAAATGCATTTCTGCATTTTAACAGAATTCTTAAGAAATTTATGCAATAAAATTGAGGAAACACTGTTAAAAGTGTAGTAGATTAAGTAAAATTCTTCAAGAAAAACAATGAATAATGAACTTCAATCAAGCACCGAATTATGCAACTTTGAAAACTATTATTCAGAACAATATTAAGGGCTCAGTTGGTTAAGCGACTGCCTTCAGCTCAGATCATGATCCTGGAGATCCGGGATCGAGCCCCACATCGGGCTGCCTGCTCGGCGGGAAGCCTGCTTCTCCCTCTCTCACTCCCCCTGCTTGTGTTCCCTCTCTGCCTGTGTTTTTCTCTGTCAAATAAATAAAATCTTTAAAAAAAAAAAAAAAGAACAATATTTAGTGGGCATTAATTCTATGCTGGACACTACCAGAGTAGGACCAAGTACAGACGAGGGAGATGGCCAAGCCCTCAACCTCAAAGAATCCTTAGCTTAATGGGAGAGTCAAATGTATAAACAGCTATAAATAACACAAAGGTGTTAATAAAATGTTGTGGGATTCCAAATACTGCTTGAACAAACTTCACTGTAGAAATGCCATGGGAGATCAGAGAAGGAGCATATGGAAGAGTTCTCCAAACAGACAGCTTGGGCCAGCACAAAGGGGAAACATATGCTAAGGCACACAGCAGTGAAAGAGCACACTAGGTCTGCAGAGTTGAGGGAGGCAGGTTCTGATAAGGCTCCCAAGATCCCTGTTCCCCGGTATCCATGCACCTGTGTAATATCCTCCCTTGAGCTTGGGGTGGACCTAATGACTTTCATCTTGTGAATGGAACAAGGAAGTGATAGCATGTGACTTCTACAATCAGGTAAATACCTGTCTTCTGTCTTGCTAACAACCTCTTACAGGCACTTTTAGTGACCCTTTCCTCATTTTCTCACTCTAATGAAGCAAGCTGCGATGATGGGAGATATCTACAAAGAGGTCCATGTAGCAAGGACATGAGAGAGACTTCCAGCCAATAACTCATGCCCAACTACCCATGAGGAGCTACATATTAAAGCAACCACACAAGGAAAGTGGGTCCTTCCAAATCAAGTCTTGTGGTAGCTGTGACCTTGTGAAAGAGACTGACCCAGAATCCCCACCGAAGCCAGACCCATATCCCTGGCTCACCAAAGGGTGAGATAATATGTATTATTGTTTATTATTGTTTCCAGCTGTTAGATTTGGGGGTAATATGTTACTCAGCTATAGATAACTTCAGTAGGCAAAATTATGGCCTCCCAAGGATAATTTTACAGCTATTTTAACTATTTTAAAGGATAGTTTCACCTTTAGAACCTGTGAATGTTATTTCCTATGGCAGAGACTTTCCAGATGTGTTTAAGGATCTTAGATTGGAAAAGAGGGAAGATTATCTTGGATTATCCAGGTGGGCCCTAAATGGAGACACAAATATCTCTGTAAGAGAGAAGCAGAGGGAAATTTGATATGCACAGAAAAAAAAGACAATGTGACTGCAGCAGAGATAGGAATGATGGGGCAACAAGTCAAGGAATGCTAGTAGCCATCAGATGCTGGGCGAGGCAAAAAACAGATCCTCACATTCAGACAGAATAAAGCTCTTGTGACTCCTTGATTTTGGTCCAATGATACTGATTTAGGACCTCTGGACACCACAATTGTCAGCATATACATCTCTGTTGTTTTACGTCACCAGATCTGTGGCAATTTGCTACAGGAGCCTTAAGAAACGTATACAATAATTAACACAGGAGCTTTGACAGTGTGGCTGGTGTGCAGGACACCCTGGAGACTTTCACAGGGAAGATGCTTCTGAGAAGGTTGGCTAAAGTCAGGCTCTCAGTACATTGTGGTCTTAATTTTATGCAGTAAATTACATAGAGCTAAGTCTTTGGGGTGGGCGATGTTGAGTTAAGGACATTGGTGACATTCTGGAGCATGGACAGGACAGGGTAGGCTGGAAGGTTTTCAGGGAAAAGAGAGTAGTGGATTGGGTAGGAACACACAGAAACCTGAGCAAAAATACCAGAAGGACTTAATCCCCACCAGAAATTTCCTTAAAGATTAGGGTGGAGAGAGAAATAAAACTTAAAAGCAAGGCAGCTGCAGGGTTGGGTGTGAGGGTGGAGACACTGAGCAGCTGGAAGCAGCCAAGGGCACTTGGGACCTGCAAGCATTCCATGAACAGTTATGCCAAAGGTTAGGGTTCTAGACAGAGTTCCTGGTCCAAACAAAGGAATGAGGCTTATTTGCAAACACCCAAAGTGGAAACACTAACTTTCACTTAAGGGTCAGCTAAATCAGTTTGATACTTTGTCTTCTTTTAAAGAGCTTTGAGGAAGCAAAAAAGACATTCCGGCATTGCAAGGAATCCCATCAGAATAACGTGGAGAACAAAGTCTGGTAGACGATCTTGACTTATACTAAAATAATAAATTTGATCCCATGCCACTCAGAGAGTCACTGGTTGTGCGGCCTTGGACTGATGACTAAGTCTGTGTGTGTCTCAGCCGTGCAGCTTTTGCATCTAACTTGGGACCAATGACAGTATAGTGTGATTATGAGTTTAAGAGAAAGTGGGTAAACCATTAAAGAAAAAAATAAACCTCTCAGAATGATAGCTACTGGTATGCAGATGAACTCCCAGAAGAATATATAATAAAAATCATATAATATCAATTATTTCCTCATCTAACTCTTTTCTTGATTGGAGTAATTCTTAGTACAAACTACGACTTGCCAAGTAGATATGCACAGTGTAGGATAAGCTACTTATAAAAAACAAAAAAGAGTTTAAAGAATTCTCTTCACATATATCTCCCTCAAATAAAAATATTTGTAAATAGTTGCATCTAAATCCCATTTTATAAAGTAAATCATATAAAATATACAAAGGTTTGGGGCGCTTGGGTGGCTCAGTTGGTTAAGCGACTGCCTTCGGCTCAGGTCATGATCCCGGAGTCCTGGGATCGAGCCCCACATCGGGCTCCCTGCTCGGCGGGAAGCCTGCTTCTCCCTTTCTCACTCCCGCTGCTTGTGTTCCCTCTCTAGCTGTGTTTCTCACTGTCAAATAAATAAAATCTTAAAAAATAAAAAATAAAAAATAAAATATACAAAGGTTAGATTAATATTTAACTGAACGTTATGAATCTACTTGTAAAGCATACATTCATGCCTTGATTATCTTCGGAAAAAGTAAAATACAACTTATACCCCTACAAAATGCTTCTAAAATACTTTCAATTAAGTGTAAGTGACTAGCACTTGGATAATATTACTCTAACTGATGAATTTAATTATACAAAGAAGTTTAGGTCATTTTATTGAATAAATTATTCAATTCATTACCCTAATGGCTGATTTCAAATATGTTACTTTTTCATATGAAACAGTAATAATAGCATATATTTGCTTATAATCTTTTTCAATTTACAGCATTCACACAAAATCACAATTCCTAACTGTGTTATGCAAATGAAATTCAATTTGTTTTTTCTAAATAGTCTTCTAATGGGGAAATTAGGATCAATAGACAAACATTTCATGGCAGATTTTGGTTCATTTAAAAGAACTATTAATTACTGGAAATGCATCAAATAGGACAGACTACTGCACACTGCAGGAATATCCTGAGAGGGATCAAGTATCACCTGAATGATGGTACTCCTTGGAGAAGATGTTGGATGACAACCCCAGTAGACTTGGGTAGCAACCTGCTATCCTGTTAAAACTCCTCCCCGGCTCAAGCACGTTATGATTCCATTTCTATTTTTGTAATGACAAATTACATATACTACTGGTTTGTACACATCGACAGAAATAGAATATGCCAGATATCAGCCTATCTTAACTAAAATACATAATGATTTTTTTAAAAAATAGGGAGGTAAAAAAAAAAAAAACTAGAGAGAGAGAGAGAGAAAGGAAGAAAGGAAAAGAAAAAGTAAATACAAACTCCCCATTCCTACTCTTCTGACCCATTCCTGCAATGTCTCTCCACCCATATCCCCATTCACCTATTTCACTTTCTGAATTCTAAGCAAATTGCAATTATAAATGCAATATTAAAAATTAATACAGATTTTTATAAGATACTAACCAACACATGGAACCAACTCAACAGGAAAATTTTCATCTTAAACTGCCTTAAATGCCAGACTATTATTACCCCCAGTATAGTTCAAACACAATAAAAGAAGAAAATGAATGTATACCTCCTGGGGACAATGACATTTTCACGAGAAAGAAAGAGATTTCACTGCATTCTTTGCTTACTAGCTTCCTCGCTTCCTCTCCTTGCCTTTTGATCCTGCAGTTAATGGTGATGTTTCAGTCTCCTAAATGCCTGAGCTGGCCCACTAAGGAGGCCAGACATGAGGGGAACTACATCTGAAAGTAGTATGTAAAGACAGGAGGTCCCAGGTGGTATCAAATGCCAAGAAACATCTTGAGGACACTGTGCTGAAGGGGAAAAAGAAAAAAAAAAAAAATCAGTATTTGAACTATCTGAAACTGCCATTTTTACAGCTCAAAAAGGTTAAAAGTTGGTGAGTCCATATGGCTCAAATGGAAAAAAAAGTTTAGCTGATTTGTCTTAAAAGCTACAGTTTGCACAGGATCTAAACAAAATTTACTTAGACGACGTTAATTTGAAGAGTCGATATAGTTCATGATATAGTTCTGATGTGGTCCATAGTACTCCAAATAAACTTTCTGCTGTCATGAGTAGGGGTAATTAGAAAAATAAAAAGAACAAACTCAATAAAGTATTAAAGTTAGAGATGCAAAGGTAACACTGGAAAAATGTATTTGAATTCTCAGTAACAAACTGAAAAAAATGAAGCGAATCCCAAGTAGGTAAAATATGGGGTCAAAAGCTAAGGCTTTAACAATCTTTTCAGACTTTCTGCTCAATGAAAGATTTATCAGCATCCTAGTGCACTCGATAAACTATAAGTTTCCATGGTACATTAATTGGAATTAACAGCCTAATGAAGGACCTTCTTGTACTCAAACCTTTTGCGTTGAAACTCGGTAGTGCCTACATACTCTGAGTCTAGGCTGGCTGAAATCATAATACAGCTCTACACTTTTTTCATCTCTTTCTTGCTCAACTTGGATTCTGCTACCATATGAGGCCACAGGGAACTAGCCTGCTGGAGGATGAATGACCACATGGAGCAGGGCTCCGTGTCCCAGCCAGACTTCCAGCTCATCACAGAAACATGAGAATGTCTATATAAGAAAACTAAAGCCTAGACAAGATTTACAAACTTCTCATGTTTCTGAAATTGGTCCCAGGCATAGCTGAGTTTTGTTATTTTGGTTGTTGTTTAACCACCTTCTTCCATTGCCCATTCCTTATTCTCACTGCCTTAAGCAAGCACCTTAGTTGGCCATGGCTTCTTGCTGTCAGTCTACACCATTAGTGAGCCTGACTGCATTAAGATTGTTAGTTTTCCAGTGGTTTTAATCACAGGGCATGGGAGTGCTAAGGGGCACTCCAGAGATACTGTCTGCATTCCAAACAGAACTTTATCCCCTCTGTGAAGTAGCAACTCAATTTCCCTTGATAACCAGAATCATTTATCCCAGTCAGTACAAATATCCTTCTTTTTTGCCTATTTACGACTGGTATGAAGAGCCCAAAGCATCCAGGAGACATTCTCAACTTCCAGTTTAACTATTTGAACCATTGTTGTCTCTTCTGGTTAAAGTATCCTCCACTTGGGAACTACCTTCTAGGCCATCAGAGCCCAAAGTTTTTGCATCTAACATGAGGGGGTCATCATGAGAAGATTAGTTTCCACAGCTATTCCCTTATAATCACATCCATGAATCTTGTCTATCGTAGAAACAGTACCATGTATCGGTCACTGATTTAGAGCATTAAAATCCTATGTGACATTTCCGAGCCCTGCCTGGTGATGCCACTCCAGCTAACACTGAAAGTGTTTCTGAGACTTCAAAAGCCATTTTATCAATCTGTAAAATCAGCTGCTTCCGGGCCATGGGGAACATGGTAAGACCAATGAATTTCATGAGAATGGCCACAATGTCATGCTTCATTGGCTTTACTTTATTTTTTTAAGATTTTTATTTATTTATTTGACAGAGAGATCACAAGTAGGCAGAGAGGCAGGCAGAGAGAGAGGAGGAAGCAGGCTCCCTGCTGAGCAGAGAGCCTGACGCGGCCTGGATCCCAGGACCCTCATGACCTGAGCCGAAAGAGAGGCTTTAACCCACTAAGCCACCGAGGTGCCCGCTTCATTGGCTTTTAAATAAAGGTCCTGGTCAGAATCATGTGTGACACACTATGACAGTGCATAAGATACTCCATCAATCCAGGGATGTTGGTTTTGGCAGAAGCATTATGAACAGAGATGAGAAATCCACATCCAGAGTATCTATTCCAATGAGAGCAAAGTGCTGCTCCTTTCATGACAGTCAAGTTTCTACCAGGTGTCTGGTTTTTCCACTCCGAGAATGCTACCCCAACCAGAACTCAGTGTTGATATTTGTTATTGGAAGATTGGACATTCAGCAGTGAATGCAGCCAGTTGGCCTGGATAAGTGGCCATGTTGCTGAGCCAGTGCATGATCATCCCTGCTATTATGGCCACCTTTTTCATGAGCCCATTGGAAGAATTGGTAAGTAGGCAAATAGGCTGACTGATGCCCACAGGATGAATCATCTTACCCACTTGATTATGAAGATCCTAGTTGTTTTTTGGTGAGCATCTGAATTAGAAATAAATTTATATATATTTTCTGCCCATTTAGTGATCTAACCACATACTTTCTCAGATTTTCTTGTCACCCATTTTTCTCTAGAACCATTTCTATTTCCAAATTCTGCATGAGACAAGATTTGGTCAAACAAAAATTCTAGTAGCTGTAAGCAGAATGAAAGGAAGGGAAAGAGGCAAATTTTAGGGCTCTGACCTAGAGCAACTCTGAACGCTGGCTACATTTTCTGTACGAGGCTGTTATATACATATCCAATGCTGCTTCCAAAGAACAGGTACCTGGGAAAAGAAAATGAACGGAAAGCAGGGGAAGCAAGAATAGACTGGAACCGTGGGGGTGAGCAGGGAGGACTGGGACTCACCTCAGTTGCCCATCCCTCAAAACTTCCAACTTAGAAGGCAGGGGTGTCCCTGCAGGAACTGCTGAGCACTTACCTGGCTCAGATTCAGGAAAGCTGGAGGAAGAGACCAATCTGGTTGCCTGTCATTCCAGCCATGTGATCCAGAAGGTAAGCAGCAATGTGGGTGTGTTGTGACAGTGCCCTAGGTCCACACCAAGCTTCTGACCACACAAAGGAGGTGATTTAATTTCTACCTTCCACATCTTGAGCAAAAGGTCTTCCATCGCCCACACTGACCTGGAACCACCCAACAAATAGAAACATGGGATACATGCTTCAAGGCTACCTAAGCTTACCTAAGTTGACACACTATATAATTCACCATCACAGATCCTAAGTTTTTTGTTTATTTGTCTTTTTTTGCTTTATTTTCTCACAGCAATTGCTAACTGATGCTGGCTCTAATTAATGATGGGCTCTGCTTGGGCCAGAAAGAAAAATAACAAGGAAGATTCTGGTGATAGCATTAATTATTTCTCTCTGAAAATTAGAAACAACTTCAGATTATCAAATATAATTTAGTGGTTTTGGCTGATGAAAATGACTTTAAAATTTAAAATTAATATGGAATTGATCATTCTAAGAGCAGAAATTAAGAAATTAGATAGAAGTAAATCAGAATCCATGTAATCATTTACTTTTAATAACTTTTATTTTCATGTGTTTCCTCCAAAATTTGTCCTCTACTATTGCCTTTCTGAAAATGATTACTTTTGGTATCTGCTTGTAATCATGAGTAAGACCAAATCCAAATAAATAGAGTGTTTTTCTTTTCTTGTGTTAGCTTTACAAGGTTTGTTTTGTTGTTATTGTTGTTGTTGTTTTCCTTTATCATTCCCTAACTTTCTCCTCTGAATTTCGGGTGCATGTAAGTTAATTTTTTCTGCCCTTAGTTCATGGTATCTCACCATTTTTTTCTTATCTCAGTTACCTTTTATTTTTTTTAAAGATTTTATTTATTTATTTGACAGAGAGAAACACAACTAGAGAGGAACCAAAAGCAGGGGGTGTGAGAGAGGGAGAAGCAGGCTTCCCACCAAGCAGAGAGCCTGATGCAAGGCTCGATCCTGGGACTCCAGGATCATGACCTGAGCCAAAGGCAGACGCTTAATGACTGAGCCACCCAGGCACCCTATCTTTAAGTGCATATCCCAGCACTCTGAAATAAAAAAATGTGTCTGACTTCAAGATAAAAACCTTCTGCACAGTGAAGGAAACAATCAACAGAAACTAAAAGGCAGCTTACAGAATGGGAGAAGAAAATTGAAAATGACATATTCAAAAAAGGGTTAGTATCCAAAGTCTATAAAGAGTTTATCAAATTCAACACTCCCCCCAAAACAAATAATCCAATTAAGAAATATAAACATGAATCTTGGAACACTGAAAAAATAAATTATTAAAAATTTTTAAAAAATAAAGAAAAGAAAAGAAAAAAGAAATGGGCATTTCTTAATGGAAAAGAATAGACATTTTCCCAAAGAACACATTCAGAACAGACACATGAAAAGATGCTTAACATTACTTGGAATCAAGGAAATACAAATCAAAAACCATGATGAGATACCACCTCACACCTGTCAGAATGGCTAAAATTAACACAAGAAACAACAGCTTTTGGTGAGAATGCAGCGGGGGAAGGGCAGGGGGAACCCTCTTGCACTGTTGTGGGAATGCAAACTGGCGCAGCCTCTCTGGAAAAACAGTATGGAGGTTCCTCAGAAAGTTAAAGATAGAACTACCCTAGGACCCAGCAATTGACTACTAGGTATTTACCCAAAGAATACAAAAATACAGATTCGAAGGGATGCGTGCACTCCCATGTTTATAGCAGCACTATCAACAATAGTCAAACATGGAGAGAGTTCAAATGTCCATCAACTAAGAAGATGTAGTGTATATGCATGTGCACACACACATACACACATGCACAAGGTAATATTATTCAGCCACCAAAAATAATAAAACATGGGATGAAGCCCCATATTGGTCTCTGTGTTTGGTGTGGAGTTTGCTTGGAATTCTCCCTTCTCCCTCTGCCCTTCCTGCTCATGCAGACACATTCTCTATATATAATAATTTTTTTAAAAAAGAATGAAAACTTGTCATTTGCAATAACATGGATGGAGCTAGAATGTATTATGCTAAGTGAAATAAGTCAGAGAAAGATAAATACCATATGATCTCACTCACATGAATTTTAAGAAAGAAAACAGATGAACATATGGGGAGGAGGGGAAAGAGAGAGAGGGGAATAAGCCATAAGATTCTCACTGAGAGAGAAAAAACTGAGAGTTAATGGAGGGAGATGGGGGGTGGGAAACAAAATACATAGGTAAAGGTTATTAACGAAGGCACTTTTTGTGATGAGCACTGGTTATAAAGAATCTTCAATTCTATTCCAGAAACCAATATTGTGTGGTTGCCTATATGTTGACAAATATTAAAATAATAATAGCAATGCACTTGAGGGGGACAGATATCTGGCTTTTCCTGTGTTTCTCCTGTGTTTACATGCTTCTGAACTTAATCCAGTCCTTGAAGACCTTAAATGATTCTTATTGGAATTAGCTGCCCTTTCAGGGAGCATGTGTTTGCAACATACATCCAGAGTGAGTACTTCAGTTCTCACCACAGATTTGTGTTACAGGGTAATTATAGGGAGCAGTGAGCAGACAGGGTGTAGGGGATCTGTGGTTTGTGCAACCCAGACTCCTCTTAAGACTGAGGCACTCATTACTCCAACTACTGATAGTTGATAGCCCACAGCTTGCAGTTAAGTTCCTCTATGGCATTTGACTTCAGCCCAAGAAAGCCATGTCTGTCCTACTAGGGACACAGCTCCTCCCAGAGGACAGCTCTCATCCAATGCCTGGTACATGGAAAGGTGAGGGGATTAGGGACACTTCTCCCTTACAGCACAGATGGCAAAGGCACAGACCCAAGGGCCTATGAGATTACCTCAAGCACATGCTATGGGAAACTTCTTTAGGCATTCTTTTTCCTCTAAGCATGTAGGTTTTGCATTTCCACTCTAGGATATGACCATTTTATGTGAATATACTTTAAACTATTAAATAACTTAGTATCTTCCTTCCCTAAATTGTCATTTAAAGTTAACACTTCACAAATATTGATTGTGGGGCTTTCTGGCCCCAGTTAAACACCATGAGTAGGATCCCCATTTTGAGAAGAACAGACCTCTTGCCAGGCCCCGTGATGACTGGGTCATGTGGAAGAGGCTGACTGGGAGTTGAGCTCTACTAGTGACAACTGACATGGTATTTAGCATCCTGAAAGGTTTGCATGAGTCATGTTTTCAAGAACCATACATTACATTATGACACAGGAAAGATGCCTGTGAGTTGTTTCTTGATTATATATGATGATAAGTGAAGTTGGTTCTGGGTAAAAGAAACTAAGTACATTCAAATCTATTTTTTATCACCATATGAGCAAATTGGTCAGAACTGGTTTCTGCTCAGATTATACCACTGACAGTTTGTTTTATAATTCCAGCCTCCTTATATTGTCTCCTTATTAGGCTACGTCCCAAATTGCTATTGTTCATCCAGCTTCATTCATCTTTCCCTCCCCATCTGCCTCCACTTTGTCCACCCTTGATACACACACGCACACACACACACACACACACACAATTTCAGTACAATGGCTGAACAGGGAAAGCAACACTCTATCAAACAATAGATAAATCACTCCCAATTGCTCCTTATATTTGTATGACATTTTAAACGTTGGGGACAAGATGACATCTACATTTAGATGTAATGCTTCCTGTGATCTTTAAAGATATTGTGGTAACAAGAATTTATCTTATGACACATAATAAAACAGAAGAGTAAAAGAGTGATAGGTAAGACCAAAAGCAAAGCAGATGTAAGTGGGGAAATACCTCTATTTTGCTCTTACCTCATGGTAAACCTGAGTGGAGGGTAGGGGGCTCACTGTACCCTATTTAATATTCTGACGATTAAAACAACAATTAAAACAACAGTGAGAGATATTGATCGGCCCCAGACACAGTTCCACTGTTCCACAGTATATCCAAGATTCTGAGTCTAGGATCCATATGTGAACACATCTCCCACTTCAGTTCATCTGTTCCTCAATAAATAATTGATGATGAGTTGGATATGGCATCGGTCAAGTCACTTCCTCACTCTGAATCTCATCTTTAAAATGATGGCACTGGGCAAGATGATCTATGAGGTCCCTTTAACACTAACATTCTAAAATTCTATTATTTTTATAACATAGTTGGGACAAGCACACATATCTCCTAAGTTCTCATTCTGGGTTCATTTTCTACACTACTTACAATTCCTCCTTAGGCTCTATGGAATTCCCCCAAGGCAGTGATGGATGACCACGACAGGGAGAACGGATGATGTTCGTCTTACCCTGTCTACATCTGACTATGACTGATGGCAGGACACACGTTGCTTAAGATCTGATGATGTGAAAGTGGGAATAGCTTGGCCTCTATTAGTGATAATAGTAGATAGTCTAAAATCTGTTCTTGGTCTGTCTAGGAACTACACAAAGTGAGTCATCTCTTGCTCTGAACAATTTTCTAAGGCTGGCTGATAGCACTAAGAAGTACTCCAGATAGTGCCTTTGTGCTGGATACTGCAAACATAAAAATCTTCATTTTTAAATTAAATTTCAAAGAATAAAATAAATTCAGAATGCTACGTCCTATAAGTAAAACCTTCTAGTTATCTCTGTGCCCAGATTTAATAATAGTTTAACCTTGCTCGGGAGATTACAGAATTATTTCTGGTTTTCCATGGATGCATTTCTTTCAATAACTTTGTCTCAGGTCATATATCTATATGATTCAAAAGTTATTTCATGAATTTTTCTGGGTTCTTAAATAAATTAAAAATGTATTTAAAGCCCAATTTAAAAAACTTAATTGAGAAGGATTCTGTAGCAGGAGAGAGGAGGTATTTTTTTAATTAGAAATATTAAGCATTTTTAATACTAGAAAAAAATTTGTGCATTGAATAGATCATTTTTTAAATAAAACATTACTATCTGTAATCAAGTTTAAACTTTCTCAGGACCTATTCTCTCTCCCTTACCTCCTCAGAAGTAACTACTCTTCTGATTTTGTTTTTTATTCATTAATAATATATGGTCCTGTTTTGCATTGTTACAACTTAGGATCAATGATGCATTTTCCATAGGAAGAGACCTTATTGCTTTAGAGCCCAGGTTCCAAAGTCAGGCTGCCACCTACTAGTTATGTGACCTTAGATAAGTTGCTTAACTTCTCTGTACCAGCCTTTCCTCATTTTCAAATATGGATCTAATTCTATTTCCTCTCAGAGGCTTGGGGAATTCAATGTGGATATACGCATAAAGAATTTTAAATAGTGCCTAGCATACATTGAACATTCGACTAAGTTTCACTTCCATCAGCAGCATTCTGTAGCATAGCTTTATCATTCAAAATTATTTTTAACTGAATGAGATTTACTCACTTTCATTCATTCATTCCAAGAGCCATGTAGTATACCTTTATTTGGCTGTATTGCAGTTTATTCATTTTCCTACTGAAGGTAATTACAATAAATTTTCAATTGTATACTATCACAAACAATGTGGCTTACATTGTTTGCTTCATGTTCCTTACATAGATCCATGAGTTCCTCCAGGGTTTATGCTAAGAACTGTTACAATTTCCTGTTTGTCAGATAGTGTCAAATAACTTAACTAGCTTGTTCTTCAAAGTCAGGAACTTTTAGCATACTCTGGAATCATAGTTGGGGCAAGGATAAGGAAGACTTATTAACACACAGATTTCTGGTCCCCAAGCCCAGAGTTTCTGATTCGGCAGATCTGGGATGAGGCCTGAGAATTTGCTTTTCTAACAACTTCCCAAGTGATGCTGATTCTGTTGGTCGGGGGATCACATTTTGAGAACCACTGTTCTAAGTTAATATATAAATTTGCACTTCTGTCATTGTGATGTTGTGATTTCTGTATTTTTATGACCAGTTGTAACTGTTATACTTTTCAGTTGGATGTGAGTTAAATGGCATCTCTGTGATTTTAATTTGCTTTTTATGATTTTTTTATTAACATATAATGTATTGTTTCAAGGGTACAGGTCTGTGATTCATCAGTCTTCCTCAATTCATAGCACTGGTATGTGCTGTGATTTTAATTTGTACTACTCTGATTATTACTGAGAGTATTATTTTATTTGATCATTGGTCATTCATAGTGAACCTCCTACAAACTGCCATTAACATTCCATTGTTGATTATAAATGAGTTGCGTATCCTTGTCATCATTAATAGCACTAGTTAATGCAAAAAGATAAAAAAAAAGAAATAAAAGATATTATAATGGGAGCTAAAGTTCCTTTTTCGATATATACATAGTCAACAAACTAAGATATTTCAGCAAAATGGGTGAATAAGGGGCGCCTGGGTGGCTCAGCCATTAAGTGTCTGTTTTCGGCTCAGGTCATGATCCTGGAGTCCTGAGATCTAGCCCCACATTGGTCTCCCTGCTTGGTGGGAAGCCTGCTTCGCCCTCTCTCACTCCCCCTGCCTGAATTTTTCTGGGTTCTTAAATAAGTTAAAAATGTATTTAAAGCCCAATTTTAAAAGCTTAACCACTCTCTAGCTATGTTTCTATCAAATAAATAAAATCTTTTTAAAAACAGGTGGATAAAAGACCTATATATAAATTTCATTTGTATATGCTATAAAATAATTACAAAATGCAAAGAAATAGAAGATTCCACACCATGTAGCAATAAACATAAGGTAATAAGCTCAGAGAAGATGTCAAATTGCTTATGAAAAATATTGCGAAGTTTAATCACTAAGTGTATTTTCAGTAGATTTTGATATATCATTTTAATAAAGGTCTTTTAAAAAAGTAATCATAATCTTCATTTATTGAGATGTTCCTAAGATGTTCTCCGGAAAACCATTCTGCTGATATGTTTTATATTTTTTGATACTAAACAATCCTCACATTTCTGGCATATTATGCCCTTAGTAATTAGGTAAATCTAGGTAATGTGTTTGTATTTCACTCAGAATATGTGTATCTAAGCTCACATGTATCACTGCTCAAAAGTAAAACTGCATGTTATTCTCTTGACTGTGTTATCCTGGACAATTTCATTATCAATGTTTTCCTAGACAATTACTTCTTTCTGCAATCATGATTGTTTTTCAAAGGATTGGTAAATGAGTTTGTAAAAATGTCTGGAACTAGTCTTTCAGAGAAGTAATTTGATTATCAATTCAATGTCTGATTTTCTTTTGGTATATTTAGATTTTTTATATTCTTCTTTGGTTGATATCTGTCATCTGCATTCTAGAAAATATTTGTTCTTATTTAAATTTGTAAATGCACTTTCATAATATGGTTAATAGGATTCTCTTAAGATAAAAAAATTGTATATTGTATCTTTAGCTACGGGTCTCTTCATTTCTAATATTCTTGTGTCTTTTCTGTTTATTGATCAGTCTTGTTAAATTTACTCACTGTTAGTGTTCCGTTTTAGTTTTTGATAATCTACATAGTCTCCTTGTTTTATATACTTTTAAAATGTTTTTATTTTTATTACTTTATTCCTTTTACTTTTTTATATTAAAGGCAAAGATATGTCATTCTCAATATCCTCAATAACCTAGGCAGAGAGAGTTTTAGTAACTTGCCCCCAAATCTTGCAATTTTAGTAAGCAGGAGCACCAGATCTGGACCTAGGAAATTTGGTTCAAAAATCCATATTCTTGTCTTCCTAATTGCTCAACATGTATTTGTTCAATGAATAAGTGTATTATTTCCTAGGATTACTATAACAAAGCATTACAAACTAGGATGTCTTAAAACAACAGAAATTTATTTTATGTCACAGTTCAGAGGTTAGAAATCTAAAATCAGGGTATCAGCAGGACCATGTTCTCTCTTAAGAATTTAGGGGAGAATCTGTTCATGCCTTTCCCTTAACTTCTGCTGGTCACCATCAATCCTCGGTGTCTGTTGACTTGCAACTACATCACTCCAGGCTCTGCCATCTTCACATGGCATTCTTCCCTCTACGGCTGTCTGTGTCTCTTCTCTCCTTATAAGGATACCAGTCATATTGAATTAGGGCTCATCCTAATCAAGTGTGACCTCATCGTAACATGATTACATCTACAAATACCCTCTTTCCAAATAAGGTACACCCACAGGTACTGGGGGTTAGAAATGAAACATCTTTTGGGGAAACACAATTCAACTTATAACAGTAAGCTTTAAATAAGGTAAATTCACTTACAGGAAAAAATAATCACTTCTTAGTAGAATATACCTGCAGGCTAAGCCAGACTACCCTGAATTTGAATTTATTATTCAGTATGCATCCTTCATCATTCAGTATGCATGTAGCAGTTAGTACATCTTGTAAGCCTCAATGATAATGATACTTACAACAAAGAGTTGTAAAGATTAAATGTCAAAAACACATGGGTGATAGAAAAGTACACCACTTCAGGATGGTGATTCTAGAGGAGAAATTGAAATAGCACAGAGAAAGAAAAAGCAAAACGTCTAATAGAGCAGTTTTGTTTATGTGTCTGTTTATAAACAAGATGGAAAATGCTAAGATAGTAATAATTATGTCTGGGATTGTATAGCTTTTGTTACTTTGTTTCTATACTTTTCTGCATAGCTGAAATATTTCCATTATTTAAAGAAAAAATAAAACAAATAATAAAGAAAGTATCATTGCATTTGTTCTTCAAGTAAACCCAAATTTCCCTTCACTTTTTTAAACCTGTGAATTAAAAAAAAATCAGGCTAGCTACTTTTTTTAACTCTTTTTAAAGCCAAATAAATTAATAAAATATAAAGTGAAAATTAAATTTCTTTACTAACTGCTGATATAGTTACGCCACTCCTTACATATACTATACTTAAAAACAAAAAGTATTTCTTTTTTTTTTTTAAAAAACAAAAAGTATTTCATATTCTTCCACAAAACAGCTACGCATACATAGAATGACCTTTTTCTTTTCCATCCTTTTATCTCAGCTATATTTAATATCAACTCATAGAAATGTACTCTGTTCATTTTAGATATGACATGGTATTTCAATGTGTAAGTGTGCCATCATATATTTAACCTTATACTTACTAACTGATTTTTAAGTTGGTTCTACTTTTCTCCAAATAAGTCGATAATTTGCCCATACACTTCTTATATCATTGGGTGGTGGTGGGGATCTTAAAAGCGGAATTCTTGGGTAAAAACATGTTAATTTTAAATTTCCATGAAGTACTGACTATATTAAATTATGAGGGAAAATTTTTACTTTGTTGAGTGTTTAGACAAAACAAGGGAAAATTATGACAGAAATTAAAAATTGAGAAAAATAAGAGTTATGTGCACACTCCAAATGAGTTCAAAATAAGTGGTATTAATTTTTAAGTACCTACTGTATGTCAAATTTTCTACCTAGATGTCCTAATCCTACCCCATAATAGTTCTCTGCAGTAATTATTATTGTAAGTTCAATGATCTATGATTGTTTCTCAGGGAAGCTCCAGGAGGAAAAAAGATATTCAAGGAAGTAACATTTTGTAAAGGCTATCTGGCTTTCTGTTCTTCTAATGTCTCCAAACTTAGAAATAAGCTTCACTTTAGCTCTTCCTCTCATTGTCTGACCCCATTCCAGGCTTTAGACCCTAGAAAGGTAAATACAAAAAACCAGCCAGTAGTTTAATAAATGGTTCCCCTGTCAGCCTTTTTTCAAGGAAATGTCTTAGGAAAAAGGTCTGATTGAATTTCCTCTCCAAAATCCCAGTGTCATCCTGACATTGGTTCTTATTTCCCCTGTCGCTGGCTTCTTAACTTGATAATCAGTCTACACATCCTTGCCTGGAGTCTCTTCTAAGGACAAGATATCTTGTCGCCAAAATTGGTTAAATATGCTTGGCCAATTCCCCATTCCCAGTTAAGACTTTCTCCCCTCCCTAGCACGTGCCAATGTACCTTCTCCTACAGTCTCTAGCCTTGGATTCAGATTGAGACTGACCTATTCAATAATTTAATAAAACAAATATTTTAAGAGTACTATACCAAGTTCATGCCCCAGTTTTTCAGAGATAGAACCAAATCTCAATACAGACTTTTCTTTCTCCTCCAGACTACATGGCTTTTTGTTTTCTCTTAGGGTGAGCTAAAAATAAATTGAATGATTCTAAGTCCTTGCCTTAAAACAAGTAGATATTTATAAGCTTGACCTTAAGGTTACTTGTACAGCAGGAACATTAGACATATGAGCAGAGAGAGATCCCAGTTCCTGGAAGGCTCCAGCAGACTCTTTTTCTTTTTTTTTAAAAGATTTTATTTATTTATTTGACACACAGAGAGAGAGATCACAGGTAGGCAGAGAGGCAGGCAGAGAGAGAGGGAAGCAGACTCCCTGCCGAGCAGAGAGCCCGATGTGGGACTCGATCCCAGGACCCTGAGATCATGACCTGAGCCGAAGGCAGAGGCTTAACCCTCTGAGCCACCCAGGCGCCCCTCCAGCAGACTCTTAACTTCCTCTTCTTACTAGTCATTACAGAGTTATCATTCATCAAGGTATCTAGCCAACAGTTATCCCCAGATTATCCATATAGAAGGGACTTAATGTAGAAGGGGAGCAGGAGACCCATCTTGAAAGTGTTATTTTCACAGTAAGCAGAATCAGTTTGCTTATATTTTGTGTCAAAAATCAGTAAAAATCATTTTCTAAATATGCTTCTAATCACACTATGTATATGATTAAGGAAAAATCATTCATGTCAGGTCACACTATTATTATTATTATTATTATTATTATTATTATTATTATTGAGGGAATGGAAATTATAGAGAAATGGAACCCCAATTTCCTAGGCACTCCTCAGTAGATCACAAGGACCAATATCTGTCCCTCAAAATGCAGCCAAGCAATGGTGATCAATGGCTATGACTCTACAGCAACGTGACAAATGCTGAGCTATAATGCATGATTTCAATCACATTGACAATCTCTTTGATTTACTCGGTATAATTTAGAAAAGCCTAGAAGCCTATCTTTTCAAAATAACCCCTGGATTAACACTCATTGGTCATTTCAATGCATGAGATAATAGATGCAGTGGGAAATCAGTATTGTCTAAATCTGAGAAGGAAAGTGCAAGGTTGGTTGGTGGAGTATACAATAATAGTTTTTACAAATTATTACAAAAGGAAAGGACATAAAAATAGAAAAGACAGAGTTCCTTCGCCATCCCTCATCTCCTGGGCGAATATAATCCCTTTTATCATCTCTTCCTAAGATTTTTTTCTCAATATCTTTGAGTTAAAAACAAATGCTATTTCCTTAACTAATAATAATAGAAAACATTTATACAGCACTTAAACTTACAAACTGTCAAGTTGTGACAGTTTTACATGCAATAAATCAATTATTACTCAAAAAACCCTGCAGAATCAGTTCTAAGAAAAATTATAGGAATAGAGGCCTATCTCAAGGATCAAGAAAAATCTCAAATAAATAACCTAACCTTACACCCTAAGTACTACAAAAAGGACAAGCAAAACCCAACCAGTAGAAGGAAGGGAATAACAAAGATTAGAAGAGAAATAAATGAAATAAAAACAAAACAAAAATACAGATCAATGAAACCAGGAGCTGGGGTTCTCTGAAAAGATAAACAAAATTGATAAAACTTTAGCCAGATTCATAAAAATAAAAAAAGAGAGACAGAGAAATCAAGCAACATGATGCTCCCAGATACTCTTATGACCCTGCAATTGTACTACTGGGTATTTACCCCAAAGATACAGATGTAGTGTAAAGAAGGGCCATATGTAACCTGATGTTCATAGCAGCAATGGCCACAATTGCCAAACTGTGGAAAGAGGCAAGATGCCCTCCAACAGACAAATGGATAAAGAAGATATGGTACATATATACAATGGAATATTATGCCTCCATCAGAAAGGATGAATACCCAACTTTTTTTCCAACATGGACAGGACTGGAGGAGATTATAGTGAGTGAAATAAGCCCAGCAGAGAAATTCAATTATCATATGGTTTCACTTCCTTGGGAACATAAGGAATAACATGGAGGACAATAAGAGAAGGAAAGGAAAAGCTAATTGGGGTAAATTGGAGGGGGAGACAAAACATGAAACAAAGTGGACTCTGAGAAACAAACAAGTTTTTGGAAGAGAGGTGGTGGGGGATGGGTGATCCTGGTGGTGGGTATTGAGGGCATGTATTGCATGCAGCACTGGGTTTTGGGCATAAACAATTAATCTGGGAGCACTGAAAAAAATAAAATTTAAAATCAAGGAAAAAAATAAAGAGACAGAAAAAGAGGACTCAAACAAAATAAAAAATGAAATAGAGGAAAAATAACTGACACCACAGAAATACAAAGGATTACAAAATAATATTAAGAAAAAATATAAGTCAACAAATTGGAGTAGGAAAAATGGATAAATTCCTAGAAATACATAACCTGCCAAAATTGAATCAGGAAAACAGAAAATCTGAACAAACCAATTACCAGTAATGAAATTGAATCAGTAATTAAAAACTCCCAATACATGAAAGTCCAGGATCAGACATATTCATAGGTGAATCTACTAAATATTTAATAAAGTTTAATACCTAGTCTTCTCAAAATTTTCCAAAAATAGAAGAGGAAAGAAAGCTTCCAAATTCATTCTATAAGGCCAGCATTACCTGGATACCAATCCAGATAAAGACATTACCAAAAGGAGTTCTCTAATGAAAATAGATACAAAAATCCTCAATGAAGCATTAAGAAACTGAACATAATAATATATTTAATAAATCATCCTCCTTGATCAAATGGGATTTCTTCCTGCCATGCAATAGTGGTTCAATATTTGCAAATCAATGTGACACACTGCATAAACAAGAGAAAAGATAAAACCATGTGATCATTTCAACAGAGGCAGAAAAAGCAAAAGTACAATACCCATTCATGATAGAAACCCTCAATAAACCAGGCTTAGAGGCTATATACCTCAACATAATAAAGGTCCTATATGAAAAACCCACAGATAACATCATACCCAATGATGAAAAACTGAAAACATTCCCTCCCTTTGAGGTCAGGAAAAGGACAAATATGTCCACTTGCACCACTCTTCTTCAACCAAGTTTTAGCCACAGCAATCAGACAAGAAAATGAAAAGGCATCCAAATTGAAAAGAAGAAGTAAAACTTGCACTATTTACAGATGACATGATGCTGTATATAGAAAACCCAAGACTCCACCAAAAAATTACTAGAACTGAAACATGAATATAGTAAAGTGAAAGAATACAAAATTAATATACAGAATTCCTTTACATTTCTATACACTAATAATTAAGTAACAGAGAAATGAAGAAAACAATCCCATTTACAATTGTACCAAAAATACTAAAATACCTATAAATAAACTTAGCCAAGGAGGTAAAAGACCTGTATTCTGAAAACTATAAAACAACAATGAAATTTTTGACAACAACACAAATGGAAAAATATTCTATGCTCCTGGATTAGAAAAATAAATATTGTTTAAAATAATATCCATACTACCCAAAACAATCTATAGTTTGTTTTTTTTAAAGAATTATTTATTTATTTGACAGAGAGAGATCACAAATAGGCAGAGGGGCGGGCAGAGAGAGAGAGGAGGAAGCAGGCTCCCTGCCAAGCAGAGAGCCCTATGTGGGCCTCAATCCCAGGTTCCTGAGATCATGACCTGACCTGAGCTTTAACCCACTGAACCACCCAGGCGCCCAGCAATCTATAGTTTTAATACAAACTCTATCAAAATATCAACAGCATTTTTCAGAGAACTAACAAATAGCAATAAAATTTGGATGAAACCAAAAAAGACCCCCAATAGCCAAAGAAATCTTGAGAAAGAAAAACACAACTGGAGGTATCACAATCTCAGATTTCAAGATTTACTACAAAGCTATAGTAATCAAAACAGCATGGGAGTGAGACAAAAATAAACAAGTCAACAGAAGAGAGAACCCATAAATAAGCCCATGCTTATATGGTCAATTAATCTTTAACAGAGGAGGTAAGAATATGCAATAGGGAAAAGATGGTCTCTTCAAATAAATGGTGTTAAGAAAACTGGACAGGGGTACCTGGCTGGCTCAGAGGGTTGAGCTTCTGCCTTCGGCTCAGGTCATGATCTCAGGGTCCTGGGATCGAGTCCCGCATCAGGCTCTCTGCTCAGTGGGGAGCCTGCTTCCTCCTCCCTCTCTGCCTGCCTCTCTGCCTATTTGTGATCTCTCTGTGTCAAATAAGTAAATAAAATCTTTAAAAAAAAAAGAAAGAAAGAAAACTGGACAGCTACATACAAAGGAATAAAACTGAAACACTTTGTTACATTATACAGAAAAATAAACTCAAAATGGATTAAGGAACTAAAGGTAAGACATGAAATTTTAAAAATCCTAGAAGAGAGCACAAGCAGCAATCTCTCTGACACTGGCCACAGCAACATATTTCTAGATATGTCTCCTGAGGCAAGGGAAAAAAAAAACCCAAAAAACAAATAAACTACAGGAGTACATCAAAATAAAAAGCTTCTGCACAGCAAAGGAAACCATCAACAAAGCAAAAAAATGACCTACTGAATGGGAAAATATGATATATCCCATAAAGGGTTAGTATCCAAAATATATTAAGAAGTTACACAACTCCACACGCACACACAAACAGAATACAATTAAAAAAGGCAGAATAAATGAAGAAACATTTCTCCAAAAAAAGACCTCTAGACGGCCAAGAGACACATGAAAAGAGGTTCTTATTATCATTTATTATCACTTATTATCAAGGAAAGACAATCAAAACTACAACAAAATATCACCTCACACCTATCAGAATAGCTAAAATCAAAAACGTAAGAAACAAGTGTTGGCAAGGTTGTGGAGAAAAAGGAACCCTCATGCACTGCCAGTGGGAATGTAAACTTATACAGCCACTTGGAAAATAGTATGGAGGGCCCTCAAAAAATTAAAAATAGAATTGTCATATGACCCAGTTATTCCATTACTGGATATTTTCCCAAAGAATAAAAAAATATTAATTTGGAAAGATGTATGCATCCTTATATTTATTGCAGCATTATTTATAATAGCCAAATTTTGGAAGCAACCCATGTCTGTTGATAGATGAATCCATAGAGAAGATGAAGTAGATACAATGCAATAGATAATAAAAGAATGCTATTTGTGGCAACATAAATGCATGAATGGATCTAGAGAGTGTAATGCTAAGGGAAATAATTTATTCAAATTTAGTCAAAAAGAAAATACCATATAATTCCTTTCATATATAGAATTTAAGAAACAAAACAAATGAACGAAGAAAAAAATACAAACCATAAAACAGACTCTTACAGAGGGAAAGTGCTGGAGTGAAATATGTGGGAATGGGTGAGATAGGTGAAGGTGTTTAAGAGTGTGCTTATCATGATGAGCACTGAGTAATGTATAGAATTGTTGAAATATTATATTGTACACCTAAAACTAATATACCATTGTATGTTAACTGTACTGGAATTAACAAAAAATAAAGGGAAATAACAATATGTTACCAACTAGAGAAAATCAATAAATAGAAATTATAAAAGAAAAACAAATGGAAATTCTGAATTTGGAAAGTATAACTAAAATGAAAAATTCACTAGGTGGTTTCAACATTTGAAGTGGCAGAAGGAAAAAAATAGCTAACTTGAAGAGAGATCATTAGAGATTATACAGTCTGAGGACCAGAGAGAAAAAAGAATTTTAAAAAAATTATCCTTAGAGAAATGTAGAACACCATTAAACATACCAACATACATGTAAAAGTAGTATCAGAAAGATAAGAGATAAAGAAACATAAAAATATTCAAAAATACAATTGTAGAAAAATTCTCAAGCTTGATGAACCTCCACAAATTCAAAACAAGCAAACAAAGACAAGCAAAGAGATCCACAATCACACACTGCAATAAAAATGCTGAAAGACAAAGCCAAAAGTTTTATAGGCAGCCATCACACATAAGAACACCCTTAAGATCAATATCTGATCTCTCACTAAGAACAATGGAATCAGAGTACAATAAGATGATTCATTCCATACAAGAATTTTATATCCAGCAAAACTATTTTTCTAAAAATGAAGGTTAAATAAATACTTCCCAGAACAAAAACTGAGAATTCATTTCTAGTAGATCCATGTAGAAGTGATGTAATAAGGGAAATTTTTTCAGGCAGAAAGAAAGT
This sequence comes from Spilogale gracilis, assembly GCA_004023965.1. NCBI lineage: Eukaryota > Metazoa > Chordata > Mammalia > Carnivora > Mephitidae > Spilogale > Spilogale gracilis. The sequence goes on from PITA01014027.1 coordinate 33,936, forward strand.
GACTCCAGACAGAAATTCAAACCTGCATAAAAAAAGAAAGAATATCCATAAAGGTAATTATGCAATTATAAAATATTCCTTTCTTTTTTAAACTGATATAAAACATAATTGCATAAAGTTATTATGATTGTGTTTATAAGCAAAAATAACATTCAGAAATGTAATATACTTCACAAAATTCCATAAAGGAAGTAGGTGGAAGCAAAGCTATATTGGAATAAGGAAGTGACACAAAATTGTAATGTGAATCCACAGGAACAAATAAGAAAGCCAGATAGTGTGGATTAAAAGTTTAAGATAACACTATAATATATACATATGCTCTCTTCTGTTACCTCTTAAAAAAGATACTAAATTATATGTAGCAATAATTATAAAAATGTGTTTTGGAATTATGACATACATACCTGTAATATGTGTATCAATCATAGCACAAAAAAAGGAACAGAGTAGAGAGATAATAAAAATAATGTTTCTGTACCTCTTAGAATTAAGATAAAACTCTAAAGTAAACCCAGATGGACTAAGATATATGATAAGCCCTGGAACAACCATGAAGAAAATAACTAATATATATATATATATATATATATATATATATATATATATATATATATATATATATAGTAAAACACATCAAATTAATCAGAAAGGGAAGATGGCAAAAAATTAAAATATATATTATGAAAATAGCTGAAGTAAATATACTAATATCAGACAAAATAGACTTGTAGACTTTAAAATAAAAAATATTTGGAGTGCCTGGGTAGCTCAGTCAGTTAAGCATCTGACTCTTGATTTTAGCTCAGGTCTTGATCTCAGAGTTGTGAGTTCAAGCCCTGTATTGGGATCCATACTGGGTATTGAGTATACTTTTAAAAAAATGTTAAATTTAAATTTTTTTACTTAAAAATTTAAAATTTAATAAACTTAAATTAAAATATCCTTAGAAATAATGATATTTTATAATAATGAAAAGATCTATCAATCCAGCAGAAAGATGTAACCATTATAAACATATATGCAGATAACCACAGAGTCCCAAATTACTTGAAGTCAAAAGGGACACAACTAAAGGATAAATTAGACAATTTAACAATACCAGCAAGAGATCTCAGTATCTCACAGTCACTGATTCATAAAACAACTAGGTTGAAGATAAAAAAGGAAACCAGAGAGTTGAACAACACTATAAACAAACCACACTAACAGGTATCTTATAATATTCTCTCTAATGGCAAGGGAATACAAATTTCTCTCAGTTGCAAATAGAACTTTAACCAGGTCATAATACAAGCCCTACTATATTTAAAATATAAAAGAAGGGGAATTATTTCTTTAAAAACAGTTTCTCTGACTACAGAGGAATGAAGTTAGATATAAATATAAGTAAGAAATTTGGGAAATCCACAAATGTGTGGAAATTGGACAGTTGCTCAGAAAAAAATTAATATGAGGGAAATGAGAAAATATTTTGAAATAAACGAATATAAAGATATTAAAACTTATGGGATAAAATTAAAGCAGGGGTTAGCTATAAACACATTAAAATATTTTATTTAACACATTTATAGCTATAAACACATTAAAAAGTAAGAAAAATCTCAAAACAATAACCTAAACTTCCCTCGTAAGAGACCATAAATGAAGAATAACCTTAGAGCAAAAGGAAAGAGGAAATGCTAAACATTAGAGTAGCACTTTGTAAAATAAGGAATAGAAACAACAGAGAAAATCACTGAAACAAAAGGTTTTGGTTTTTTGGGGTTTTTTAGTATCAACAAAATTGACAAGTATTTTATTATACTGAACAAAAAGAAGGAAGACTGAAATTATTAGAATCAAAAATAAAAGAGAAAATACTACCAACCTTACAGAAATAAACTAGATCATAAGGGATATTATGAACAACTATATGCCAAAATATTAGATAGCTTTAAAAAATAGACAATCTCCCAAAAGACAAAAAGTACCAAAACTGTCTCAAAAAGTGCAAAATCTGAGAAGATTTATACAAAAGTAACCAGAATTAGTTAATAACCAAAACTATGATCCTCAAAGAAAAACCTGGACCCAAACGATTTTACTGCTGAATTATACCAAATATTTTAAGAAGAAATAATACCAACTCTCCTAAAACACAAATTTCTTTTCTTTTTTTAAGGTTTTATTTATTTATTTGACAGAGAAAGGGGCAGTGGGAGAGGGAGATGCAGGCAACCTGCTGAGCAAGGAGCCCAATGCAGGGCTTAATCCCAGGATCCTGGAGTCATGACCTGAACCAAAGGCAGTCATCTAAAGACTGAGCAACCCAGGCACCCCACCTCACAAATTTCCTAGAAAATAGAAGAAAGTGGGAGCACTTCCCACCTGGTTCTAAGGCTAGGATCTTGATATCCAAAGCAGACAGACCTCACGAAGAAATAAAAACAAACAAACAAAAAATAAAACCTTAAAACCAGTATCTTTATGAACATAGACACAAAAATCCTCAACAAAATACTAGAAAACTGATTCTAGCAACATATATAAATAAGGGTAATACAGCATAAGCAAGTAAGTCCAGGAACGCAAGGTTGGTTTACTACAGAAAATCAATTAATGTAATAAGTCCTAACACTAAAATTTTAAAAAATTATGATTATCTCCATAGATATAGAAAGATATTTTTCAAAATATCCAAATGCTCAACAACTAGAAGGGCATATTCTCAACCTGAAAAAGGGCATTTATGAAAAACACACAGCTAGCATCACACTTAATGATGAAAGATTCAATGCTTCCCCTCTAAGGAACAAGACAGTGATTTCTGCTATCTTCACTTCCATTCAACCTTTTACCATAGCTTCTAATAAGGGCAATTAAACAAAAAATAATAATGGATTATTTTAAATAAAGAAATAAAAATCATCCCAATTGAAAATGTAAACTATCTCTATTTGTATGGCATTGCAACATCTTCTATTTAGAAAATTAAGAAATACACTAAAAAACTATTAAAACAAATAATTTTTGTGGAGTTACAGGGGATGCATCAATATAAAAAAATCAATTTTATTTCTATACACAATAAAAAAATCTAACAATGAAATTAATAACACATTCTATTTACAATAGCATAAAGAGGAAAATACTTAGAAATAAATTTAACAAAGGAAGTACAAAGCTAGTACTCTGAAAATTTATAAAATAACAGAGAATTTTAAGAAGACCTAGATAAATAGAATTACTCATATTAATGTATTAGAGACTAAATATTTGTTAGCATGGTAAAACTCCCTAAATTGATCTATGGATTCAATGCAATATCTAACAAAATTCCAGCTGAAATTTTTGCAAAAATTAGCAAGTTGATTCTCAAATGGCATGTGAAAATGTCAAAGATCACCCAGAACAGTCAAAGCAAACTTGAAAGAGTACAATGCTGAATAATTAACGTCCTAGTTTCAAAACTTATTACAAAGTTTCAATAATAAAGCCCGTATGGTTCTCCTAAAGGGATAAACATATTCCTGAATGGAACAGAATTAAGATTTCAGAAATAAACTTTTACATTCATGGCAAATTGATTTTTAAAGAATGCTAAGGCAGTTCAATGAAGAAAGTACAGTCTCTTCAACAAATGGTTCTGGAACAATGGGATATCCACATGCAAAAGAACAAATTTGGAAATCTGGATCCCCTACATCATAATGTAATCAAAAATTAACTCAAGAGTTATAGTAAAAATTCCTACAACTCAATAATAAAAAGACAAGCAACTAAAAAAAAAAAAAAAGATTTTATTTGGGGCGCCTGGGTGGCTCAGTCATTAAGATTCTACCTTCGGCTCAGATCATGATCCCAGGGTCCTAGGCTCTCTGCTCAGCGGGAAGCCTGCTTCTCCCTTTTTCACTCCCCCTGCTTCTGTTCCCTCTCTGTGTTTCTCTCTGCCAAATAAATAAATAAAATCTTTTTAAAATGATTTTATTTATTTATTTGTGTGTGAGAGAGAGAGGAAAAGTGAGATGGAGCAGAGAGCCTGATGAGGGGATAGATCCCAGGACCCTGAGACCATGACCTGAACTGAAGGTAGATGTTTAACTGACTGAGTCACCCAGGTGCCACAATATGAGTAATTCCTTTAAGAAAAGACAATGGACTTGCCTAGACGTTTCTCCAAGGAAGACATACAAATGGCCAATAAGCACATAAATATCACCAGCCACCAGGAAACCACAACTTTTCAAAAGCACAAGATACTCTTTCAGACCACTAAAATGGCTACAAAAAAGAGAAATCAGAACATTTTGGTGAGGATGTGGAGAAATTAGAATGCTATATATTAATAGTGGGAATGTAAAATGGTACAACTACTTTGGAAAATAGTCTGGAAATTCCTCAGAAGTTTAAACTTAGTATTACCACATTACTCAGCAATCCAACTCTTCAGGTACATTCAAGATAAATAAAAACATATGTCCACCCAAAACTTTGCACATGAATACCCATACCAGATTTTTCATAACAGCCCCAAAGTGCTAACAACCCAAATATCCATAAACTGATGAATGGATAAAATATGCCATAGCCACATAATGGAATATTACTCAGCAATAAAAGAAATGAAACATTTATATATGCTCCAACATGAATGGATCTTGGAATCATCATGCTAAGTGAAAGAAGTCAGTCACAGGATAACATACTGTATGTATACTGTATGTACATACTACTCATATGAAATGTCCAAAAGAGGCAAATCTATAGTGACAAAAAGTAGAGGAGTTCTTTCCTACTGCTGGAAGTTAGAAATGGGATGTGAGCTTTCATTCTGGAATGATGAAAATGTTCTAAAAATAACGGTGGTAATGATTGCACAACTCTGTAAATACATTAAACAACATGGAACTGTACAGTCTAAATGAGTGAATTACTTGGTGTATTAATTACATCTCAATAAAAAAGAAGTCCATGAAGCCCAGACTATTCCAGCTTCACCTCAACTTACGGCAGCTCAGTTCTGCTGACTCATTAATTTGAAAACCAACTACTAATTTTAAAGATTTTATTTATTTATTTATTTATTTGACAGAGAGAAACACAGCCAGAGAGGGAACACAAGCAGGGGGAGTGAGAGAGGGAGAAGCAGGCTTCCCGCCGAGCAGGGAGCCCAATGTGGGACTCGATCCCGGGTCTCCAGGATCATGACCTGAGCCGAAGGCAGTCGCTTAACCAACTGAGCCACCCAGGCTCCCCTAACTCCCAATTTTAAATCTGCACTTACACTGCCCCAGGGAGCTCTTCACAGCATTAGGGGACATTTTTAAGGAGATGATCACTTGTTTGATGCCCTGAGGGTTCTCCCCCTCGAGTCTTCAATTCCCTCTAATGTCCCTCCATCTACTCTTGCACAGTTGCTGATAACCACACAAGTCTTGCCAGTATTCTGTTCCCACTCACTTCTATAGTGGCATGCTGGTATCTTGTCAACTAGTATTTTGTAGAAGTTTTCTGGGGTCAGCAAATCAGTCTCTGGTTTATATTCCCAGCTTTTCTCCTGATTTGGCAGATTTCATTACCCCGACACACATGCATGCACTCTCACACATTTCTGGGCCAGGTACCACATCTTGCTTAATATAGTATCCTTGGTTCCTCTCAGAATGTGGAAAACGCAGTGCAAATTTGGAACTGAATTTTGTGTTTTCCTTGGCTACATGGGGAGAGGCAACCAGGGAGCTGATTTTAAAACATTAGAATCTATCTTTAAGGAATAAATGCCTGGGAACTTCAGGATATCTGTTCTCTTACTTCATGGTATGGAGAGACAATTATGGGCTTCTACGCAAACCTTGGGGTTATAATCACATAACTTAGGCTTAAATTTGATCTTTATTATGAGTTATATATCCTTGGACATATTAGTTAATCTTGTATTGACCTGATTTTCTCACATATTAAATAGATGTTATTCTAGGTTATTTCCTAGGGTAGCTATGAAGATTAAATATAATGAGGAATATAAAACAAATGCCAGGTTATCTGACAGTGTACATACACTTCATATTGCATACTTTCTCTCTTTACTTCTTTTTACATATCCTCATGAGGAATGACTGACTCCTCTTCCTGCTGCCCTCTGCTCATCACTTCTCTTCCTTATAGTTTCCTCCACGTAAGACTAGCGACTTTAGCAATGAGCAAGTAATTGACCGAGAATACTGCTTCCCTGAGCTCTTCCCACCCAGCTGTCCTCATTGGTTCAGCATCACTGGGAAGTTTGAGTATTTATTTCTCTGTTTCATGACTTAGGAAAGTGAGAGGCACCCTAGAATTATACCACATGAGTTCAGAGAGCAGAGAAACACATAAGTCTATGCAGTGTACCTATGTAGATTCATATGTGTGTATATGAGGCATACACTCACACATATCTGGAAGAATTCTAAACAAAAAGATCTAAGGAAAAAAACTGTCTAGCACATAAGTAACCCCAACTATGGAAGACTCTAACTGGTGGGCAGAAAACCAGAAATAGGTATGCCAACATTCATAGCAATATTATGCTTAACAGCCAAAAAGGAGAAACAATTCAAATGTCTATCAGTGGGTTAATGGATAAACAAAATGTGATATATCCATACTATGGAATATTCTTCGTTTATAAAAAAGAATGAGCTATTGATACATGTTCTATCATGGGTAGCGATCAGAACCATTACGTTAAGTGAAAGAAGCCAAACGCGAAGAAGCCATTTATATGAAATGTTTAGAAAAGGCAAACACAGAGAGATAGAAAGTAGATTAGTGGCTGTTTAGACCAGAAGTAGAAATGGGTATTGACTGGGGTGCCTGGGTGGCTCAGTTGGTTAAGCGAGTGCCTTCGGCTCAGGTCATGATCCTGGAGACCCCGGATCGAGTCCCACATCCGGCTCCCTGCTCGGCGGGAAGCCTGCTTCTCCCTCTCTCACTCTCCTTGCTTGTGTTCCCTCTCTGGCTATGTTTCTCTCTGCCAAATAAATAGAAAAAAAAATCTAAAAAAAAAAAAAAGAAATGAGTATTGACTGCAAATAAACATAAGGTATCTTTGGGGGATAATGAGAATGTTCTAAACTAGTTTGACTTGATGGTTGCAGAAGTCTGTAAATTTTCCTAAGAATCATTATAATGCATACTTAAAATAGGCAAATTTTATGGCATGTATACTATGTTTCAATAAAGCTAATGAGAGAGAAGGGAAGAGTGAAAGCACAAAAGAAAGAGAGGGGCTCCAAAGAGATTCATCCAAATGTATCCTTTATTGGCTCAGACACCCAGCCAGCTGAGGTAATGCTGCTATGTTGGACTTCTATACTGCCTTAATTTGGGCTCTGAGTCACTTCCACTCCATCCAGGCACATGAAACCCATAGCCTCCTGCCAACACACAGAATTCTCACCTGTTGGACAGCAGCAAATGACAGATGCTGACTCATTCTCTCTTCTTCAATAGACTAATCAACATTGATGATGATTAGCAATTATACTGCATTAGTCTCCCAACTTTGTTCTTCAGAGCTGTGGTAGCTCTTATCTCATTTGCAGCTGTGAGACGGGGCTCTACCAGAGACATTACTCTTTGACTTTCAGAGATCTGTTGATGCCACCTGAATAGCAATGATAGGACGAGGTCACCAGAAAGGATCCTGAGCAAGGTCAGTGTACAGAGAGGGAAGTCATGCTCATAAACTGTAACAAGATAAATGTACATGACCTGGTGGATAGAGGGGACTCAGCTTCTCAGCTTTCCCTCTGATTCTGATAAGTACATATAAGTACATATACATATAAGTATACAGACATATAGGGCAATCAAAATTTCTAATTTCCAAAGAAAATAAAGGTAAAGCTAGTCTCTACACTATGCTAACCATGCAACTTTAAAAAATATCCATTTCATGACTTTTTATAGGAAAGTTTCTTCCAGAGAATAAAAGAAAGATAAGGAAGACTATTCCTTGTGCAGATTATCCCCATTTATTCAGGAGGAAGAGGGATCTAAGAAGGAATGTTGTTTAAGGAAGGAGAAAAAAAGAGGCTTTCCCTGTGATTTCAAAAAATTGTCTTAGGAGGTCCCAAAGGGCTGAGACACTTCAAATGATATATTTTATTATTTATGAGGTCCATGGGGAGCAGGACTCTGTCAGCTTCAAAGCTATACTTTGGGATTAAGAGTACCAAGTACATAGTAATCCTCAATAATATTTTTATTAAATGAAGGGTTAAAATTGAATAACTTAGTGATGCTCTTAAAGATGTGGGAAGAGAAAAGAGAATTCCTAAGCCACAGCAGCTTTCAGAGCTGGGGCATTTGCAGAAGGAAGTGCCAGAACACTTATGGTGAAGAATAAGAAGAGAAAGGTCTAGAATTTCTTCCTAGGAACTTCACAGGATTGAGAATAGAACTCATGTAAAGATGAGCAGAAATAACATAAGCACTTAAGATATGGAGGTCCCTGATGTTTTTACTCTTTTAAGTGTTTCCTAAGATATTTTATAGGGTACAGTACTGTGTAGAGTGCTAGGGTGCCTTGGATTTATATATGGGAACATAGTGAAATTTGATGTTCTTTCCTAAAAGGATAAGTGTGTTCTTCATGATCCAAAATCTCCAGGGCAGAAGGCACAGCTTGGAACATCATGCCCTACAAATAAGTTTCAAGTACAAATTTCGCTGGTTTATCATAAAATCCCTAAATGGTGAGTACAGAAGGTATTCTACAGTTAAGGAAAGTGAAACCAAAAGAAAATAAGACACTCTCCCAGCAAACAGCAGGATAAAGATGCAAATCCAGATCTCTTGATTCCAAGTTCACTTTCTTAGAACACACCCTAATGAGGAACATACAACTCACCAGCCTGGGCCACCTCCATCTAAGGGGAATTGCTTGTCTGTGTTTTTATTTCAAGAGTTTTTAATTCAGTTACATAAGCAGACTTACAAAGTGTCTTAAGCTGTTTGGGTGATGGCATCTGTATCACAGGATGATGAAGACTCTAAATTTCAATGCAAGAAGACACAAAGTTCTCTGAGCCCAGGCCACTCATTTTATAGGTGAAAAATGATGTGCCAAGACAGACAGGATAAAACTAGTAGGAACCCAGAGGTTAACTCAAATTGCAACTCAAATGAAATCTGGTATTCTTTTTATCACTCAGCCCCGTTTTCTAATCTGCTTCCACGAGGGAAATAAGACAGAGCAGTTTGCTGTTAACAGTGAACCCTTGAACAACTTGGGTATTAAGGAGCCCTGAAAGGTCCCCCCCCACCCGGAAAGTCAAAAATCTACACATAACTTTTGACTCCCCTGAAACTTAATTACTGATAGCCTACTATCAACTGAAAGCTATAACATAGTCAATTAACATTTTTGTATGTTATAAATTTTATACACTGTATTCTTTTTTTATTGTTACTTAAATTTTTTTTCCAGTTTTCCAAGATTCATTCCCCATTCCCCACACCCAGTGCTCCATGTGATAGGTGCCCTCAGTACCCACCACCAGGCTCTCCCATCCCCCCACCCCCTCCCTCCAAGTCTCTCAGTTTACACTGTATTCTTATAATAAAGTATGCTACAGAAAAACATGTTAAGAAAATCCTAAGAGAAAATACATTTATAGACTGTACCATATTTATTGAAAAAATACCCGAATATAAGTGGACCTGCATAGTTCAAATATGTTCAAGGGTAAACTATAGTTTCTTTCTTGGTATCCTATATTATTATTTTTATTATTTATTTATTTTTAAAGAGAGAAACAGAGAACATGTGAGTGGAGAGGGAGAGACAGAGGGAGAGGGACAGAATCTCAAGCAGACTTTGTGCTGAGCAAAGGCCCATGCGGGGCTCAATCCCATTACCCTGAGATCATGACCCAAGCCAAAATCAAAAGTAGGACACTTAACCCACAGAGCCACCTAGGCACCCCAAAACCACTCTTAAGAGAATGCTTCACTTACTTACCCTAGCACAGATGCAAATTCCTAACGAGAGCTTTCTGAGCAGATCAGAGCCTTTGCCAAGCATACCTACAGTTAAGGGGAATTCTATCAAAATATGCACTCAATAAAAATCCAAATATGGCCAAGGAAAAATTAATCTTTAAAATTATTTGTGCAAGCGCTGCCAAAAGTAATAATGAAAATAAAGCCAACTTGAAAAAATGAGAGCTTACACAATCATTTTTCTAAACTTGAAAATCTGAATTGATGTGAACCGAAAAGAACTGCAGCTCAGCAAGGGTCAGGTAGACTGATCCACTCAGAAACTCCACTGTGCCACTGAGTCTGACTTCTTTAACTCCTTCTGGCTCCAACAATAACTAACAAGCAGCATCTTTGTTTTCGTTTTCTGTGACTCCTACTCCCTCTGTTGACCCAAACTTTTGTTTTTTGAAAATCACTTTTGCATATCTAGGTGCTACAACTGGGAACTGGAAAAACAGAACAGAGTTGTGGAAGGACTGTTGGCCAGGAGAGAAAGTAAATATTTCCTATGTCACAGTCTATTATAAACCTAAGTGGATAAATATTTCCTCACTGGTAAAATGAAGGAGTGGCCCTGGCTACTCTAAGGAACCCTCCAGTTCTAAATCTATGACTGAAAATAAACACTGACTCAACTGAGTGGTATCATGCATTGGGCTTATTAAGAAACACTAAGAGAATCAACAGCTGATGATAAAATTTATTTTTGAATCAAATAAACCTCTACAATGTCAGGTAATCTTATTTCAATGGTTTCAGGGTTCGGTGGCTAGCAAGCCCCAAAGTGAGATCTCGCTGCACTTACAGCAGTGAATGCAATCGCTGTCTGGATTTATTTGTTTGCTGTGTGACTCTCATAATTTTTAAAGCTCAAGCCACTGTGAAAGTTCTCTGATATCTTGCACACATATCACTGGAAGTAGAATATGGCCGATGAAACAGGGATGATAATAAACTAAAGAAAAGGAAAGAGGAACACTCTCCCTCCAAAAAGGTATAGAATGAAATCCAATATTTCTTATGTCACTATATAAAGAATGACTTGTATATTGATCGTACTCTGTTGTTGCATTGATTAGGATGAAAGCCTGCCTTGCTGCAATGAAACCAAGTTCTATAAGCACCAGTTTTGGCCATTGGCTCTATTAATTTATAGAAAAATACAAGAGTTGGGGGAAAATGCACATACCTATTATAAACAAGACTGTGCTTAACATAACTCTTGATCCTATCAAGTATCAAGTAGAAGTTAGTCTTTTAATTAAAATACTTTTAAATAATACTTGCTCTATGCAGAACTCTATTCTTGGTTTTCTTTACATATATTAACTCTCAGGGAAGCTCTATGACATAGGTGTCATTCTTATTCCCATTTTACCCATAAAACTTAGGAGAATTGTAAGGACATTACCAGGTTGAATAGTGTATCACTCAAAATTCATGTTGCCCAGAACCTGTGAATGTCACATTATTTGGTAATAGGGTCTTCACAGATGTCATCAACTTAAGATGAGGTCACAGGTGATTCTAGTGGGCCTTAAACTCAATATCGCTGGTGTTCTCATTTGAAGAGGAAAATGAGATGCCTGTAGAGAATGCCAAGTGAAGAGAGACAGATTGAAGTGATGGATGAACAAGCCAAAGAATGCCAAGGAACACCAAGGATTACTGGTAACCACAAAACACAGAAAAGAGGCCTGCAATGGATGCTTCCCTAACACCATCAGAGAGAGCACAGTCCTGCTGGTACCTTGATTTCAGACTTCTGCCTTCCCAAATTATACACAAACAAAAAATATTGTCTTCCATTTTTTTTTCGTAGCATTCCTCCCATCCCATCTCCTTACCTGCCTATGATAGTGTGACCTTATGGATTACTTATTTAAATTTATTTAAATTTCTATCATTTTAAGCCACTCGGTTTGTGGTGATTTGGTTATGGCAATCCAGAAAAACAATGCAGGGACTTTCCCCCAAGCCTCTTCAGCATCAATCAGCCTGACTCCAGAGTTCACATATTTCACCACTTTTCACAAGGGGATATGGTACCAGCCCCAGATGGCAAAGAAAACAGATGGGTTTGGGAACTATAATCTTCTTCTTCTTCTTCTTTTTTTTTTTTCTTAAAGATTTTATTTATTTGACAGAGAGAAACACAGCCAGAGAAGAAACACAAGCAGAGGGAGTGAGACAGGGAGAAGCAGGCTTCCCGCCGAGCAGGGAGCCCGATGTGGGGCTCGATCCCAGGTCTCCAAGGATCATGACCTGAGCCAAAGGCAGTTGCTTAACCAACTGAGCCACCCAGGTGCCCCAAGGGAACTATAATCTTCTAAATTTGCCTCTTGCTATGTCCTCCATAAGTAAAGATTAATCAACATTGAGGCAAGTTATCTTTTAAACAACTACCACTTCTACCTTAACTTCTCTCAGTTTCACCTCAATTTCTTCATCTATGAAATGGTGTATTAGCACTCACACTTCATCAGAATTTTTTTTGCATATCAAATAAGTCAATACACCAATAGTGCTTAGGAGGGTCTTGCATGTAGTTAACTGCTCAATAACTGTTATTTTGTCACTATCGTGATCATTACCATCATCACTATTAAAAAGAGTAAGTTCTGCCAACTTCCACAAATAGTTGGTGTTCTTCAACACCTGGGTTTGCAGCTTGTTTCTGTTGTTTTTTTCCCCATTTTGACTTGGGCAAGTTATTCAATGTTCCTGAGCTTTTTTTTTATTACATTATTTTATTTTTTCAGTGTTCTAAGATTCATTGTTTATGCCCCACACCCAGAGCTCCATGCAATATGTGCCCTCAATACCCACCACAAGGCTCACCCATCCCTCCACAGTCTCTGCTCCTAGACTCTCAGTTTGTTTCTGAGTCCACAGTCTCTCATGTTCCATTTCCCTCCCTGATTTACTCCACTTCCCCCTTCCTTTCTTTCTCCTACTGTCTTCCATATTACTCCTTATGCTCCACAAGTAAGTGAAACCATGATACTTGTCTTTCTCTGCTTGGCTCATTTCACTCAGCATAATCTCCTCCAATCCAGTCCATGTTGCAACAAAAGTTGGGTATTTATCCATTGTGATGGAGGCATAGTATTCCATTGTATATATGTACCACTTCTTCTTTATCCATTCATCTGTTGAAGGGCACCTGGGATCTTTCCACAGTTTGGCGATTGTGGCCATTGCTGCAATGAACATTGGGGTAGATATGGCCCTTCTTTTCACTACATCTGTATCTTTGGGGTAAATACCCAGTAGTGTAATTGCAGGGTCATATGGTAGCTCTATTTTTAATTTTTTAAGGAATCTCCACACTGTTTTCCAAAGCAACTGCACCAACTTGCATTCCCACCAACAGTGTAAGAGGGTTTCCCTCTCTCCAGAGCCTCTCCAACACTTGTTGTTTCCTGTCTTGTTAATTTTGGCCATTCTGACTGGTGTAAGGTGGTTATCTCAATGTGTTTTTAATCAGAATTTCTCTGATAGCTAGTGATTTTTTTTTAATTGGACATTGGGATACAATGAATATCTACATCATGGGGCCACTGTGAAGATTAGAAATAATGTACCTCAATATTCAATCCAGTGTTAAGAATTTGGTAAGCAGACGCTCACTACACGTGGTAGTTGTTGACATAAAATGCTCCAGTGTGCAGTAAACTTTTAAGTTAAGAACTGCTTTCATTTCTCCAACCTAGATCATTCTAATTGTAATTCAGAATTATTTTCTGCAGTTTTACCCTCTGTGACGTTTACAGACTTTAAATTATAGGTTTTTGAAGAATAAACTTTCCTAATCCCCAGTATGAGTCAACATTATAGGTAAAGGTGAACACATTTCTAGAAAGCATGCATTTTTCTTCAGATAACTGAACTTACATTTAAGCAAGACAAAACTGAAACTTTAAAAACTGTCTTTGTGGAAGTGAATGTTGAAAGATCTGGGAAGATAATGAGACGGATGAGCTAATAAGAAATCTCTTTTCTGTGCTTTGTGAAATGTGGGTTTAATATTATTTTTCAATTTTTTTCCTAGCATTTCTCCCTTCCCATCCTCTTACCTGCCTATGCTAGTGTGCCTTTATGGATTAGTTTTATTATTTATTTTTAATTTATGTATACATTTGAATAAATGGCTAAGTGGGTGAGCTGAATGGTTAATGGGAGGAGTTGTTACTGATAACCAGGAGTACAACCTTACATCTTTGTCAGGGATACCAGGTAATTTTGCCATAGGAGTGACATTATAGTGAACACCAAAATGAGATTTCCATTACATCTTCTCCTCCCTGCCCAACTCTGTCCTTCCCTTTATTTTGTGTTGCTAAGCAAATGCCTAATTTAATTCTATAAGGAAGTAGTCTTCTTTAACCCTGCCCTACTTTGCATTATAAATAACCTCTCTCTCTCTCTCTCACATACACACACAGACACACACACACAACTTTATTTTAGGCAGAGGGAGAAGTCTCTCAATCCTCAATCCCTGAATATTTTTTTCTTTTTTTTTTTTTAGAGTTTATTTATTTGTTTGTTTGTTTGTTTGAGAGTAAGCATGAGAAGGGAGGTCAGAGGGAGAAGCAGATTTCTCACAGAGGTGGGAGCCCGATGTGGGACTTGATACCGTGACTCCAGGATCATGACCTGAGCCAAAGGCAGTCACCCAATCAACTGAGCCACCCAGGTGCCCAATCCCTGGAGATTCTTAAAAACCCCAGTAGTGTCTGTGGGTATGCTGGCAGATTTTGAGTTCAGGTGATTAAGTGGAAAAATAATAAAAGTCATTAACAAGAAGGAAAGAGAAATGAAAAGATTTTTATTATTTGTGGACTTGAACAAATATTTCTAGGTCTCAAGATGCCTGGGTGGCTCAGTCAGTTAAGCGTCTGCCTTCTACTCAGGTCATGATCCCTCCTTGCTCAGCGAGGAGCCTGTTTCTCCCTTGGCCTGTCACACCCCTGCTTGTGCTTGCATTCTCTCTCTTTCTGACAAATAATAAATGAAATATTTAAAAAATATATTTCTAGGTCCATCTTCCTCTTGGCTCATGAAAGATTACACTTCCTATACTTCCAGGCAGCTGGGTGAATCCACATGACTACTTCTAGCTGGTAAGTGTGAAGTGACACATACCATTTCCAGCCTAAAGCATCTGAATGTGCGATCTTCCAGAATTCGTTTTCCCTCTGCCATGGCCATAAGCCAGATGTATATAGCAAAGAGAGTAACTGAGTGGAGAGCTAATGGTACTGTAAGCTCACTGAACAAGATCCCGGGTCCCCTAACATAAGCAAAATAAAAGCAAAGCACCCAGAATACCTACTCTGAACATGTGTTATATGAGAAACTAAATATCCATTCTTTTTAATCACTGATATTTGGAAGCAAATCTGAGGAAAGGGAAAAACAACTTCAATACAGGTCCCACAAAGCACCAACTCATTCATCTGGGAGCCCTAGAGCAAGTATTATTCATCAAGATGTCTAGCATCATGCAGAAATGGCCAGACTTTATACCCTGCCTTGTTTAGGCACTAGAAAGCATGCACTGAGTAGCTCTCAGCCACTGAGACAGATTACTGCAACCCCATAGTTAACCATCAAGTTCTTCCTTGAAGAGGAATCTAGCTGGAAGATCTCCATGTTTAACAGACCTCCTCCATAAAAAACCCTCCTTCTGTTTACTAGGAAAAGATCTAGATCAAAACTTCTCATTTCTTTGAGTCATAAGATTCTAAGTGGTTTCATTATAACATGTTCCCACATATTCTGTTCTGAGGTAAGCAGGCCCCTAAAGCATCTGGAGTTGTCTCTTAAGTTGCCTGGCCTGCTTCTAGTTTCTTTCCACTCAAGTTGAATCTGCAAGCCACAATTAGATAAATTTTCATGGAACCCCCCTATCACCCCACCTTCATGCTCAAAAACTTCCGTAATTTCCATCTGCAAAATTTCTTAGTTTTTCTCAGATGCATGGATCTCGAGCAGAGGTAATTTTCTTTCCACTATTCCAAGAGGTCCTCCCTCCAGCCAAATTTTCTCATAGCTTCTGAGTATGACGAGTATGACTTTGGTGTTACCATTTCTATACTGTTCTAGTCCACAAAACTTTTCCCTCTTTTCTTCTTGTCAGAATTTTGCACAGCCCTTAATACCCAACTCAGTTATACCTCCGAGAAGCTATTCCTGATCATCGTAAATCCATGCTGAGTATCCTCTGCCTTCTCTGAACTCTTAAAAGATTGTTATCTATTACCTTTCTTTGTTGACATTTGCATAGGATTCTAGATCCAGGACAGTCAGGGATAAACCCCTGAAGCATCCTTCAGGGCTGTTGCAGTGCCTCAGTAATGGTGCAGAGGAAGGAGCCAAGAGCCATGTTTGGGGAAGACTGGTACCTGCTACAGCTAACTAATCTCAGTTCCCTTATCTATAAGGAAGGGGAGAGTGAACTGGATTTCCCTCTCTATCGCTTTGACTGGGCTCAAATATTCTACAATTGATTGCAGAGCAATGAATGGGCTAGCAAAGATCAATTTCATAGCACAGTAAGTAGTTTCTATGAGAAATGGATAAAGGAACAAGCATTATCTTGCCTAGCCATTAAGTAACTGAGAAAAAGTGCTGCCTTATGTTGCCTTATGGGGGGAACCAAACAATTCATCTCTGTTAGTGAAGAAACTGCCTCAAGAGACTGTGAAGAAAGAATTAAAGGGAAACAACAAACAAGATATGATAGTCATCTCTCTGGGGACGTGAAAGAGGAAACTGTCTTAGACCACTGTATCAAACAATCAGAAACTACTATACTTAAGTCCACTTGGCAATCATGAAAATCTTTAAACAGAGTACTATAAAGAAATACAGGGTGGGGCACCAGGGTAGCCCAATTGGTTAAGTGTCCAATTCTTGGTTTCAGCCCAGGTGGTGATCTCAGGATCAGGATCTCAGGGTCCTGAGACTGAGCCCTGTGTTGGGTTCTAAGCATTCAGTCTGCTTGGGTTTCTTTCTTCCTCTCTCTCTCTACCCATCCCCCCTCTGTACTCTCTCTCTCTCTAAAACAAATGCAAGGAAGGAAGGAAGGAAAGGAGGGACTGAGGGAGAGAGGGACGGAGGGAGAGAGGGGTAGAGGAAGGGAGGGGAGGAAAGGAAAGGAATAAAGGTTTAGCCAATCACTTGCCTTAAAAGACCTTAAAATCTAATTTGGCAAGCAACAATAAGACATGAGAAAACAATAACTACACAGAAGCATGGAATTAAGTTCTGTATAGTGGAAACTCCCTGTGTTTGACTGCTGAACTCATCTCTATAGAGCAAATGGTCTCAGACATTAACTAGTCCTTCTAATCCTCATTTGTAAAAATGTGGGTAATGGTAATATCTACATGGTATTGGGAGGATTAAGTGAGATAATAATAATAAACTGCAGTCCTGGCACATTATAAGACCTCAAGAAATATTTATTATCATCATCCTTAATGAATTCTGACATAGCAGTTAGTATTCACACCCATAAGCTAGAGTAGCCAAGCAGGGTTTCCCAAGAAAGAAAGAACTGAGCTGGGCAAGAATTATTGGTGGGTTGAAGACTGAGAGGGAAATGAGGGATGAGGGAAGGCCTTTACAAGTGACAGGTAAAACATAATGAATTTGGGTAGAGATGACCCACTGAGAAGCCTATGTAGAAACAGCCTTTGACAATGGCCTCTCGAAGTGTATGTGCGGACCCAGCTGTGTAAGCTTTCCTGTGGTTGGTGGACGATCTAACTATTTACCTCATCTTGGAGTCTACCACATCATGGATGTGGAACATGAAGAAGTATGGACCATGCTGAGCGCCTGTATCCTGACTAAATTTCAGAACTCAGCTACAAATTTTGGCAACAAGAAAATTTTACCTTTTTTACAAGAGACTTAAAAGGAATTGTTTCATAAAGTGTGGTGGCTCTGGAAAACAGCATGTTGTAGAGTAAGAGTATTTGGTGGCATGAGTAGTATCTAAGAATATTGAGCAAATCTCGGGGCGCCTGGGTGGCTCAGTTGGTTGAGCGACTGCCTTCGGCTCAGATCATGATCCCGGAGACCCGGGATCGAGTCCCGCATCGGGCTCCCTGCTCTGCGGGAAGCCTGCTTCTCCCTCTCTCACTCCCCTTGCTTGTGTTCCCTCTCTCGCTGTGTTTCTCTCTGTCAAATAAATAAATAAATAAAATCTTAAAAAAAATAAAGAATTATTGAGCAAATCCCACCTGTCGTTTTCATAATGACCTTTGTCCCTGAAAGGTTATCTATACCATTATGACTACCAGTTAAATGACACTTCAAAGAAAAAAATAATAATTTTAGGTTATGCAGATTTCTAGCATTTTCTAATGCTTCATTTCAAAGCCACTGGTAACTAAACTTTTTTTTCCCATTATATAGTCTGTTTACGTAATCTGAGGAGGCCATATTATTTTTTCCCTTTATCTTTATTAGTTTTGGGCCTTCTCCAACTTGTCTGGATCAAAATGCTTATTATTTGTGTTTTACCATTAAGGATAATCTACTTATTCTATAGCTAACAAACTGAAGTTTAAAAGAAAAGAAGAGGAAAAATTTAGTTGCGGTCACACAATTTCACGACTTCTTTCAAGTGAAAACAGAAATATTTGCAACTCAACAACACGGAGTCATTCCAGGACAAGGGCGAAAGGCAGTTAAATGAAATACTTTTTGCCAATAGCACTGTACAAATTAAAGTTCTTTACTTTGAATGATGAATGGCATTAATTGCCTTTTCCCCATTGCCAAAGGAAAGTGGTGAAGAAACTCTGTAAACATTTCACTTTCCTTTATCAAATATTCACTGAATCCCTACTGTGTGCCAGGCACTCCTCTGGGTCCTAAAGATGTAATCATGAGTGAGACAAAGTCCTTGCTCTCATTGAGCTTATTCTAAGTGGAAGGTCTGACAGCCAGCATGTAAGTACATACTGAGTGGTGATATATTCTATAAAGGTTCATGAAGAAGGCAGAAGAAAAGTGCCAGAGGCATAGGACAAGAAGGAGTCTTGTTTTACACAGTGTGGTCAGGGAAGACCTAGCAGACAAAGGAACATTTGACCAGGGATCTAACCGAAGAGAGAGAGTCAACCCTGTGAATACCAGGGGTAGCAGACTAAACACACACTATCCAACACTTACATCTGCTTGCACATGCTCACAAATGAACATCTTGGGTAAGGAGAATTAGAAGCGCTTTCCATTCATCAAAATTTTCTAAACTTGTAGTGCTCACCAGAACATGGGTCTTTGTCTTTGAAATGTTAATAAATGGTCGCCTGCTTAATTTTGACACGAAGGGGAGAACGTAAATCTGAAAGGTTGCTGTTCTTGTTATACATCATGCATACTGCGGAAATTAGCAGGTTCGAACTGCCCGGGAGGCTGAACAAAGTGGGATTTATACTCCTTCCTCACCGATCTTTCACACATGAATCAAATGATATATTCCCAAAGAAGAATTAGAAACTGACATGCTCCATGCCAGCATGTAGATAAGTTTGAGACCTGTGTATATCGATGGCTACACTCAGATCTCTTGTGCCTCTCTGCCATATGGAGATTAATCTGGCTCAGGCCCTGCTGATAGCTGGAATTAATAATCATCCTTACACAATACCAGACAGTCACCACAGAAACATGCTCCCAAATGGAGTGGGAGTCATCAAGTGCAACTAGCCATCACCTGCTCCCATTCCCCCCTTTGTTAATCTTAAAATTAAATACAGTCACAGACCACTTATAGAGGGGGCAGATTTCCACAGCCTTTAGTTATCCTGGAAGCAGCTTTCATAAGGTCCCAGTACCAAATCCAGGCCCTACTCTTTCATTCAGTCCTACTCACTGCTATTTAAGCAAGAAGCTCAAAGAACTCATAGGTCTGGATTTTTAGCTCCCAGAGAATTTTAATTTGCTAACTAGAAGCAGGAAAGGAGAACCATAAAAGAAGTAAATAATGGAAATCAACTACTTGGTAGAGACAGCAGATGGGGGAAAAAAATTAAAGAATTATAGCAGTCAATTATAGTACTCAACTGAAGTGGATGCTGCCTCCAAACTAGGCATGACATTTTCTATCTTTGTGACCCTAAGCAAGTTCCATAACTAGTTTGTGCCTCTGTTTCCTTAGTACAGAGTGGAGTTAACAATAACTCCTTATCACAAGGTCTATAACTTATATTATAATATTTATACTGTAAGTATGCATGTTTAGGTTGGGGAGTTCACTCTACATTTTAAGATTTTAAGAGCAGTGTTTCACCCTAACCAAGAACACACATTCCAGTATTTAACAAGAAAAGACCCAGGCACTATAAGCATTTGAATCTATTCTGATCCACAGTGGATGTTTTGCTATTTAACATATCAAATGCTAACAAGTTTTCATTGGTGAAATCAGTGGATTTTACTCAACTTAGTGGGGATTAGTAATGGGTTTTCATTAATTCAAATTAGTGATATTTAAGATGTTAATTGGCTAATATATTGTAAAGGCATTTTCCACCACTCCAGGGCAAGGTATGAGATCCTAGAATTCCTTCACTCTTAGAAGTAGTTTAATTCCTGGGTTTATTTACTAAATAACTACTGGCTTCTGATGACTTAACCAACTGAGTTAGACTAGATAGTTAGCCAAGTCCTACTCTAGAGTGTTGTCATATTTTTTTTTTAGTTTTATTTTTTCGGTGTTCTAAGATTCATTGTTTATGCCCCATACCCAGTGCTCCATGCAATACGTGCCCTCACTACCCACCACCAGGCTCTCCCATCCACCCACCCCCGCCCCTCCAAGACCCTCAGTTTGTTTCTCAGTTCAAAGTCTCTCATGTTTCATTTCTCTCCCTGAATTACCCTACTTCCCATTTACTTTCCTTCTCCTACTGTCCTCTATATTACCCCTTATGCACCACAAGTAAGTGAAACCATGTGATACTTGACTTTCTCTACTTGGCTTATTTCACTCAGCATAATCTCTTCCAATCCAGTCCATGTTGCTACAAAAGTTGGATATTCATCCTTTCTGATAGAGGTGTAATATTCCATTGTGTATATGTACCACATCTTCTTTATCCATTCATCTGTTGAAGTGTACCTTGGTTCTTTCCACAGTTTGGCAATTGTGGCCATTGCTGCGATGAACATTGGGGTACATATGGCCCTTCTTTTCACTACATCTGTATCTTTGGGGTAAATATCCAGTAGTGCAATTGCAGGGTCATAGGGTAGCTCTATTTTTAATTTTTTAAGGAATCTCC
>PITA01014028.1:0-55147 GCA_004023965.1 Spilogale gracilis
GCGCCCCAAGGAAGTGGGTATTTTAAAAAGGAAAGAAATTCATAAAAACCAACGGTGTAGTGTTTGATATATGCAAAGAGATTTTGAATTCATTTTCTAATTTGAGCCCATGCAGATAAGCATTTTTATGTAACCCTGTTTTATAAATTGAGACATGGTAGAGAAGACATGACTTGATTACGGTCCTCAAACTAAAGGAGCCAAAGACTTAAATGCTTATCATTGAATCCAAAATCCTACATCTTTTTCATCTACAGCTTCCCTTCTAATACTTTCCAATGTTGGTTTGAGGAATATATAGATATTTTTACACTTAATAATATATTGTTTTATTATATTTAATTTGTATATTTTATTTTTTATATTTAAAATTTATTTTGTGTTTTAAATACTTATAATTCGTATTATTTATATCATATCAGTACAGTGTTTGAGTTGATAGTTATTACTCAGAAAATAAAAGGAAATGGTGATTTTCAAACTGTTTTTCATATTTTCCCATTCTTTGAGTCATCAACTAAATTAATTAATTCATTAATAACTGGGTATGCATATTAATTCCTGAGGCATTGTAAAGAAATATGATAACAGATATGGGAGACATTAAATCAATCCATCTCAACCAGAACAGTCTCTCCCTTCTTCCCTTTTGTTTTCTTTTCTTTCCTTCTTTTTATTTTCTTATTCAGTGATGAGGGGATAGTTTATAAGAAATAAATCAGACTCAATCAAAATTGGGCTTTTTTTGCTTAATGCCTTTATACATCAATTCATTCAGGAATGGATATCTATTGAGTAACCGCATAGGTTTCCTGTTGCTGCTGCCACAAATTGACACAAACTTGACAGCTTGAAACAAAGAAAATGTATTGCTTTAGTTCTGGAGTCAGAAGTCTAAAGGTGTCAGCAGGTTCACATTCCTTCTGGACTTTTGGAAGAGAGTCCACTGCCTTGCCTTTCCCTTGCGTTCCTTGGCTCCTGGCTGCTTTCTCTTTTTTCTCCAGTTCTTACTTCTGTTGTGACAGCTACTTCTGCCTTTGGCTCTCGAGTCTCCCTCTCATAAGGACCTTTGCGGTTACATTGGGCCCACCTAGATAACTCAGGATAATCTCCTAATGTTAAAATCAGCTGATTAGCAACCCATTCCATCTGTAACCCTACCTTCCCATTGCCATGTAAACTAAGTATTCAGAGGTTCCAAGGATTAGGACATAGACACCATTGGGTTTGGGGATATTGAATCTACTATGTGCCAGATAATGTACAGACTTATATTCTGTGGGATTCATTTTTGCTAATTAGATATAGTTATTACTGACAGCTGGAGATCTGTGAATCTGGAGATTACATTTTTCTATTTGAGGGGCATAAATCACTCATATATCCAGTGTCTGCCTCTTCAGACACACAACAGATATACCAACTGTTAATTTGTGTCAGCTAAATATGAAAGTACCTGGCATCTGACGTCACCACTAACCTCAAGTGAAGTACCTCCCTTTGAGGCAGTAGTTGTAGATCACTATCAAGCTCATTATGGTCTGTTATTATTGAATGGAGCTTCTTTTTTTTAATTGTAATTCTCTCTCCTATCAGGGGTTAACTAATACTTAGTGTAAAAGCTGACCTTTGTTGGCCTTATCCACTTTCAAAAGATTAGGAAATAGAGAAATGTGTGGAATTTAGCATCTCAAAGGAGACACTTTGGTGAGTGAAAGGAAGCACTATTAATAAGCATTCAGAAACAGTAGGTGGAAAAGAGGGCTGTCTTGGGCCATAGGGTCTCCCTAAATATTGAGTCCAAATAAATAACAGTCATAAACCACTGTAAAAATGTATTGAGTACTCCACTGGTTCAGAGCACTACAGCAGAAGCTTGATGTACTTCACTTCATTTAATTCTTACAACATCTTATAAGGTAGGTATTATTGTTATTATTATTAATCATCCCTAGTTTAGAATTGAGGAAAATGAAGCTCAGAAATTTAAATACCTAGCTCCAACTAGTAAATTGCTAAATTAGGATTTAATCCTAATTTTGTGAAACACTAAGCCAAATGCTTTTTCTCTTATATCACCTTCCAGAAAAAGTGTAGATTCTTGGAAATTCTTATCACTTAGGAGCAGTTGGGTATTTTAAGAGATGGTAGATGTTAGAAATACACGATGACTTCATTAGAGGTCTGTGGAAAAGCAGGCACTGTAATAGAGACTTTTTCTCTGTCTTTCCTCTAGGTCTGTCAGTTTGTCGTCTCTGTAAATGGGCTCAATGTGCTGCATGTCGACTACCGGACCGTGAGCAATCTGATTCTGACAGGCCCTCGGACGATTGTCATGGAAGTCATGGAAGAGTTAGAGTGCTGAGAAGTGGATATCCCAGCCCTTCAGTGGCCTGAGGATGATCAAAGGCAGGACAACACAAAGCAATGCAATGACGAGACTTCCGTGCACATATATGGTTTTGGACGCACAAATCTTTTCTCCATATGTAGACATCTTGATTTGCATTTCATACACTGTTTGAATGTAGAAGAACCACGTAGATCATCTTTAAAAAAAAAAAGAATTATGTCAGTGTAGAAAAAATTTCAGAAATGGAATTTCCTTACATAGTAGAATTGCCTTAGTTTCTATTTGTAGTTCTCAGCCATTGTTTTTTTTATCTTAGTTCACAGAAAGTTGTTGAAATGCTGCTCTGGCCAAAACAGCAATATGCTAAAATCCCCTCATAGGAGTCAATAGAGTAGTTGTTACAGATTTTACATTGTTCTCTTACCAGAATGAACCTGGAACTTATGAAAGGATCTGGATTTCACCAAGCTTCAAATTAAAGCAACATCCAAAGGAATATTACCTGTTAACTAGTATTTTGAAGAAGGTTCTGAAGCATTCAAGTGCTTAAAAGCATTAAAAAATGACTTTTTCTTAATTCCTGCCTTTAGTATCAACTTCTAACATATGTTTTCATTTATAGCATTCATTACAAAATAAAAACTTTGTGATGAATATTAGATGGGATACATAGGGAAATACTACTTATGATTATTTGCTCTGATTTCTCTTTCTGAGCCTAAATAATTTTGCTTATCAATCAGCTACAGAAGTGTTCTAGAATTAAACCAGAATATGTTGAATGTCAAAAACAGAGGAATTTGTATATATACATATCAAGCTTCTGGCAAGATTTCACTTTGAAGTTGTCCCTTTTTAAGTAAAGTATTCTAGAGCTTGGCCCGTATGTGATAAGACTTGAAATTAAATCGCCTTGTTGGCCTGAATTTTTACTAGCTTTCTAGTGTAACATATTCTAAGGAATGACATGTCCTGCTTATTTGGCAGGATTATTTTTCACCAAAACACCATCTTGTGTTGTCATTTTTCGGCTCACTGTATATATGCATGTTTCTTTTTTTTTGGTTTAGAAAAGAATGCATTTGGGGGCTTGGTGTATAGATGAAATTCCTCAAAGTGCCAAATTAGGTAGTCAGGGAATGCCAAATTCTTGATTTCATATAATGCATTCTGAACAACCAGGTTACTTTCTTATCACGTGTTAACAAAATGAAATATGAATGTTGTACCTCAGCCATTCTTTTTGTGGCAGGTTATCATAATCTATTGGTACTGGTAAAATGGACATATCGTGCTAAAGATGTCACATGTATATGTTTCCGGTAATCCAGATTTCTGATCTTAGCGTTAGTTAGAGAATGGGAGTTTGAAGTAATATAGAATGTCTAACAGTTGTACCGTCAACCTACGTTTGGGAACTAGTAGTGTTCTGTGTGTATGTGTGTTTATACTGTATGCCAGACTTTTTACTACGGCACTTAACATATGTGCTGTCTTTGAATCTTCATCAAAACCCTCCAAGGGACACCTGGGTGGCTCAGTCAGTGAAGAGTCTGCCTTGGGCTCAGGTCATGATCCCAGGGTCCTAGGATCGAGCCACATATCGCACTCCTTGCTTGGCAGAGAGCCTACTTCTCCCTCTGCCTGCTGCTCCCCCTGCTTGTGTGCTCCCTCTCTCTCTGACAATAAATAAATAAAATATTTTTTTAAAAAAACCTCCAAGAAGGGTATTATCACCCTCATTCTCAGATGTGGAAACTAAGTCTAAGCAAACTTCAACATCTGTGTTCACACAGTTGCAAGATCTGCTAAGATTCAAACATGGTTTTAATGCTAGAACCCATGTTACTTCCCCTCCCCCAGCCTTTCCCCATTTAGGGACCTACTGTTGTGGGCTTATTTTATGCCCAGAGCTGTGCTAAAACTGTACATCACTTATTCCTACTGATCCGCGAGGTTCAATATCACCATTATCTCTATTTTATGGCTGAGGAAGCTGATTCATAAAGAGATTAGTCATGTGCCTGAGGCCACACAACTAGTGAGTGGGAGACCTTATGATTCAGCTTGAAAAATGTTTATGATATCTTTAGAAGATGAGTCTTAAATGCTGCTCATGTGCTCAGGTGTTCATTAAGTGACAAATGAAGGAGGACCACCTTTGACGATCACTTCTTCTTCTTGCTTGCCATCTGTACTTTGTACTCATGTCCTAATGCCTATCATCTTGGGCCCTGGCACTATTTCACTTCCCTTTAACCCATCTAAGCACCAGAGAAGCATCTGTCTTTCTTTACTTCTTTCAGCTTCCTGCCAGTGAAATTTCTTTGATTCAGAGTGTTATTGATGTCTTTGGTCAAATGAATATTAAGGGAAGAAGAGAAGAAAAGAAGGAAAGGAAAGGAGGGAGGAACTATTTCCTCCTTTGACTCCCATCACCCTCAATTTAAAGGCCAGATTCCAGAGAATTCTACTTAAGGTCAAGAGAGCTTTACCATAGCTACTCCTTGGCAACCCCCATCCCAACATCCTTACATGGTAATGAAAGTGAGTGCTTGCCGTCCCATTGGGACACTATTGAGCTCCCTCCAGCCTTTCCACATGCAGCTTCTCCTCTCTGGAATATGATTTCTCCTTCTTTGCCTGAAGAAATCTGTCTAAGTAACTCCCCTTAGTTATTATCTTCTCTGAGAAATCATCGCCAGCTCCCCAGTTCTGGGCTTGACTTCCCTTCTCTAAATTCCTGGCCCTTTTGCATCACCCCCTGTCATTAGAGCACTGATGATACTTACTTTGAGGTTGTTCATCACATATCTGTCTCCCTAACTACACTCTGAGCATCAGCAGAATTGGGACTCTGTCTTGTCCCCCGGTGTTCCCTTCACGTGGCACTGCTGGTGACACAGTAGTGTGTCAGCTGTCCATGGATGCCTAACACACCACCCCCACAACAACCTCATAACACTATGTGCTCATGATCCTGTATGTTGGCAATTTGCTCAGAGCTCTGGCTGGGACAGCCAGCCACTGGTCAAGATGGTGCCAGGTGAGTTCCCATGAACATTGGTGGTCTAGGAGGGCTCTGTGCATGGGTCTCGGAGATGGCTGGCACTGTTGGCTGAGGTGTCTCCATTCTACCCCACATGGCCTTTCCCCAGAGCTCCGAGGATTCCTCATTAGGCCTCATGAGATCAGAAAAGGTGAGAATGGACACTGCAAGGACCTTTTGTGGACTTGCCTGGAGAGTCCCCCAGTGTGACTTCTGTAGGATGTTGTCGGTCAAAGCAAGTCACAAAACTAGCTCAGAATCAAGAGGTGGGGAAGGGGCTCTGCCTTTGATAGGAGGAGCTGCAAAGAATTTGTGGCTACTTTTAATCCACCAAGAGTAGGTATTCACCATTCATGGAATAAAGGACCAAGGAGTTACCTAGTTACTGAAAAGCTCAGCTTTCCAGATGCAAATTGCTGACCAAACACTGGGTAGAAGTTTGATAATTAGCTTGTGAACAGACCCCAGTCCCTAATGAAAACTTCAAAGTCGGAAAATCCTAAACTAATGGTGCCACATGGGGCCATGGAGTGCACAGTGTCCCGTCCTCATTTTGCCGATGAGCACAGCGCAGTCTGGGTGGCACACCCCGGTTCCTGAGGCTTGCTAGAGTGAGAGCCCGGGGTAGACGCCAGTCTTCTGCCTTCTGATTACATGTCCTTTACAATATAGCTCTCTGTAGCGACACAACTGTGAAAATAGGCCTTTGCCTCTGGAGTATTCATAAAACTCAGAGTGCTGTCTACCTGTGAAGGTGAAAGGCTACATTTTAATTGACTCATGCCGTGGATTGTGAAATCATATCACTAAAAAATAAGTATCTTGTGTGATATTTTAACAGGTGAATTACTTTAAAATATAGGAACTCCATTTCTAAATGTAATCCCAAGAATTATCCTAAATTAACAGTAAGCAATATTCCTAAGAGCTTTTCTTTCATGTCTTTGTGTGTGTGCGTCAGTTTATTGTGTGTGTGGTTTCACTCACTGAGAGTCCCTGAAATGGCTTTCTTTGTTCCCAGAGAAAACACTTTGGATTTTTCAGGTTTTTGTGTCATGTGTTTATGTTTCTGTGATGGAGATAGAAATCTTCTTTCATTCTTTTACTAGTGTGATGTGGGCTATCAGTGGAAATTTGAAAGCCATGTTTGTTATTTCTATGAACTTAGTTGCGTAAGTTCATAAGGGGACTAGTTGAGAAATGGCGGGTAACAGGAAGAAGATATCCATGTTTGAATAGACTAAATGCAGTCAGCTTCATGCCATCTTATAAAAGGTGAATGCACTGGGGTGGTAGCAATTAAAAATTAGTAATTTAAAAATTAGGGGCGCCTGGGTGGCTTAGTTGGTTAAGCGACTGCCTTTGGCTCAGGTCATGATCCTGGAGACCTGGGATCAAGCCCCACATCGGGCTCCCTGCTCGACAGGAAGCCTGCTTCTCCCTCTCTCACTCCCCCTGCTTGTGTTCCCTCTCTGGCTGTGTTTCTCTCTGTCAAATAAATAAATAAAATCTTTTTTAAAAATTTACAAATCATTGCTTTCCCTTCAAAACGGGGTGCCACATTTCCAAATACCCTTTTCAAATATTTGTGACAATAGTCAACTTTCAAGACCTATTTTAAACTGACATTAGCTATTCTCTCCTGTTGAGTATTAATCCTGTTTCATTTTCATTGGAGTAACTCTGGAACATTTCAGTTTTGCCAACTGGCTAGAATCCGTTGATATCACTGAGCATTGTTTTACTCATTGAAAGCAGAATTTCAGATGTAAAATGCTTTTCCTCAGTTCAACACCAAAAGGACAAATCTGCAGCGTACCAAAATGAATTTCATCATCAAAGCTAGCATATGATATTATCAAATGCATTAATATATGTACTTAATATATATGTTTATTTTTAAATTAGATTGCAATTTATGTTTTCTCTTCTTAAGAATTGTGGTGTAATATTAAAATTATAATATGAAAATAGATTGTATAGTATGAAATAAATGTTAAATTTTTAAAGTGGTGATTTTAGGTTTACAGCTTTTCGTGTCTTTTAGGACAAAATTAGCCATATTTTATCCTAAGAAAGGGTTGAATTATAAAGTTGTTCTATCAGAGAAAGCACATGGGGCTCATCTCTAATTCTCTAATGTAGCCAAAAGTGCCATTTGTAACACTACTTCATGATGGATGTTTTTTGACGCTCTTTCGCCTGAAAAGAAAAAAATGCATTAAAAAGCTTTTTCTGTACTGTATTTTATTTAGAATCATTTTCTTCTTACATGACCCCATATTGATGAGTAATATGGAATAGTCTATGTGGAAAAATGTTCTGTAGTTTTTTAGTACTCTGGGAGAATGTTAGTTTTTTTTATTTTCAACTAATTAGGAAATTGATTACATAATTCAGTATGCATGGGAGCAGGGTAAAGTGTCAGGGTAGGTGATTGGATTACACTCAATGTTAACCAAAAGCACTTTATATTTTTCTCTCGTTTCCATCCTCCGTCCCTCCCTCCCTCCCTCCCTTCCTTCCTTCCAGAAACCTCAATGAGACTAAATCTTGCTAGACACTGTATATAGGCCTTGGGAATACAAAATTGAGCAGATATGATCCTGGATCCATCTCCTCCTTTGAGTCGCCTTCGGGCCTGCCTCCTAGAAGTGTTCTTTCCATGGAAGGGGTTGGGGGGGGGGGCGGGACATGAAATCATGATGTTGAAGCAGGTGGTTTAATGCAAGAAACCACCATCTCACCGAAGAACCAGACACTGACAGCAACCTACATTTAACAGTATCATCCTTCATAACCGTGTACCCACTGTCCCTTACCTGAGGCAACCACCGTGATGAGTGTTGACTTTACCATTCTCTTGTTTTCATAATTCTTTAGTTTTTTTAAACGAATTTATTAAGAGAGCATCAAGTTTTATATAATCTTCTGAGATTTGCATGTTTTTGGTCAGGATTGTATTACTAAGATTCTTCTAGGTTTTTCTATGTAGTCATCATTTATTCTTCACAGCTTCATAAATTTCTAGAGCCCGCGTTATTTTCTTGTCGTTGGGCATTTGCGTTGTATCCACTGTTGTTGTCATCACCATTACTGGGGTTGTGATGGACATTCTTCTACCATCTTCTGGGAATAAGCAAAGGAATTTATCTTAGGTATTTACTTAAGAGAAGAACTGCTAAGTCATGGGAAATGTGAGTGCTAACTTTACAAGGACACATCTAACTAGTTTCCAAAATGAAAGTGATATATGTTGTCAATATCTTCTCCAACACTTGATATTCTGAGATTTCTTAATTTTTGTCAAATAAATGTCTATTTGGTCAATGACACTGAGAGTCCTAATTAGCTCATAAATTTAAAGCACAGAAAAAGTAATTGGTAATTTATAATCCTAACTTACTACATCAA
Organism: Spilogale gracilis; assembly: GCA_004023965.1. Taxonomy (NCBI): domain Eukaryota; kingdom Metazoa; phylum Chordata; class Mammalia; order Carnivora; family Mephitidae; genus Spilogale; species Spilogale gracilis. The sequence goes on from PITA01014028.1 coordinate 8,817, forward strand.
TGTCTTTATTATGCCTTGATGTCTTGAAACTTTTTATCCTATAACAACTCTGTGATTCCAATGGGGCAAGGATTATTGGAAGTCAATAGGACATATTTAAGGACATCCAACAAATAATTATTAAACACATACTATGGGTCTATCAGTAAGTCTTTGGCAAACAGCAGTAAATAAGAGAGGTCTCTGTCCATATGAAATTTACATATTCTTGGGAGCCACGGATAATAAATAAATTATATAAATAAAATAGTTCATTTTAGATAGGGGTAAGTACTAAGAAATAAATGAAACCAGATGGGTGATGGAGAATGACCAGGATTTCAACAAGGTGGTCAGTAAAAGCCATGCTCCTCAATTCCAGTGAGGTACCATTCTCATTAGGGTCCATGTGAACAGCGCCCCCTGGAGTTATGCAAGGCAACAGCTCTGAGCAAAACTTTGCAAACCTGATTGTTGGCCTGAATACTTCAAGACTGGGACAGAGCCAGCCTTAGAGAAATCAAGAAGAGTACTGCAGGCAGAGGAAGCAGCAAGTCCAAATGTACTAAGGTTGGAAAGGTCACACGGGTTAAGAGCATGGGATCTGGAGACATAGAGACCTAGATTCAGATTCCAATTCTCACACTCAAGAACACATTCAGTCACTCCACCTCTCTAGGTATCAGTTTCCTTATCTGTAAAAGGGGGATTACAGCACTGACCCCGTTTGAGTACTGCGAGGAGTAAATGAGGTAACACGAGTACAACCCTCATCCTTGTGCCTAATGCATAATAACCAGTAAGTGGATGCTTCTCTTGTTTTTCTGCCCACTAAACAGAAAAGAAAATGAACTCTGGAGAAGTTATGACTTGCCCCAAATGTGTGCCAATTACTGTATGTGTGGGACTGGAACCTGGGTCCCAGAATGTTTAGTCAATACTCTTCTCAGTGCATCTTTCTGTTTCTTGGTTTTCTCATATTTAAATGATACATCATCTCAGGAGGCTATTATGAAGATTAGTTAATACATTTGAAGTTCTGAGTACAGGGCCTGTCACATAATACTTTAAAAATGACTACTGATAGCTATTATTATTACTATATCATGCTAATTTCAGTCATGTTGACACACACTAATTCATAAGATTTTCTATACAAACATACCTTCATCACCAACCATATACACTTTAGTTTTTGCCATAGACTGGATAAAAAAGGGTTAGAAATATATATGATCATCACTATATTCATTAAAAGAAATCACCCACTCTGCCATCTTTGCTATACTCCTTGGGTGCTGAGGAGCAAGGATATTCCCAGGTTGGGTAAAAAATATAGTTCTGGATTTGAGGCTGTATGTTGGGAGAGAGTAAAGTCATTCTGGTTTGGATATTTACTCAGCTCCCTCATGGTGAAACCAAAAATTATGTACAAATAACTTAGCAAACATAATATTTGAAACTCCAGATCTCACATAGAGTAGTTTCACAACACTGTATATTATCCATTTACTACCTGATACGGTTCCCAGCAGTTTTATAGCCTGATAAGAAAACAAGGAAAGTAATCAACTGTCGTGCCTTAGGTCCCAGGGCAAGCGCTCTTTCAACTCAGTCTTGATTATCAAGACGTTATCAAGGTTTCCTGGGCAAACTTTAATTGAGACATCATTCCATTTGTCTTTTGTGGGCAGCTTCCTAAGTGTGGAGGCTTAGGAGATTCGTGGGGGAATTATGTAAGCGAAACCAGCTGGTCCCCTCCACACACCCTCCCCCCCCCGCTTCTGTTGGCACAAGCCTTCCACGGGCAGAGAGGGGAGCACAGGTTCCTGCTTGCCTTGCACCTCTGACGCACGTCGTGGAGCAGAAGAAAGGAAGGCTCTGTAAAGCACTTGGCAAAGCGTCTTGTGTGCTTACATCCCGGATTTGACAGCTCCCTTTACCTTTGCCTGTCATTAGGCCTATGTGACCTTCTTTCTTTGCCTCCTGGGACTCCATATCTTATACTAAATTCCCCTTGCTCCCTTGGGAGTAAATGTTAAATTTGTTTCTCCTTGAGGTCTGAAATTCCTGGGTCCACAAAGACTGATTGATGATACAAACTTTAGGAAGGGGATAAGAACACCTTTTGATGTCCAACCTGATGGACGAGACTTGGGCTGGGGAGGACAGTGAGGAGGAGGAGAAGGGAAGGAAGAAGGACATGTGGTCTGTTACCTCAACGTTGAAGGTGTATCTGTGTGTATACCAAAACCGTGAGAGGAGCCCAGAGTTTGAAAGATCTGGGTGTTCCTGATGCTGTAAAAAGTGAAGAATAGAGCCCTTACTCTCGAACCTGGGAACATGAAGGTTAGTTAATTATTAAGCCGGAAGACTCCCAGGTGTGGAGCTTAACAGCAGAAAGGGACGGAAACAGGTACTGTGAGCTTTAAGGAAGACTAGATCAGGCCAGTGAGTCTGTTAGACAAAGAACCCCTATTTTGTTTTGTTTTGTTTTCAGATTTTCTTTCAGCCTGTCTGAGCTACATAGGATGTAAGAGGGACTCCAGGGTGGCTCCCTCGGTTAAGTGTTTGACTCTTGATTTCAGCTCAGGTCATGATCTCTGGGTCATGAGATCGAGCCCCCGGTTGGGCTCAGCACTGGCCATGGAGCCTGCTTCAGATTCTCTCCCTCTCCCTCTGCCCCTCCTCCCCCTCCCCGCTCCGGCACACACCTGTGTACTTGCTCTCTCTGTCTCTCAAAATAAATAAATAAATAAGATGTGAGAAAGTGTTTCTAGTGCTGTTTGTGCTTGAAGTGGCACAAGAGGAGGTCATATACCAACTCACTTGTGAAGTACATGGTGCCGGCACACAGTAATTCCCTCACCTCTCCACTTAGCCGTCCACCTTCTGGGCCTTCCTCCTGGCGTAAGAAAACTGGCTCACATGTATGTACTCCACACACTTCCATCTTAGCACAGAAATGGAAATAGGAGTATGAAATCAGAAATCAGAATTTTTTTTAATTTGTAAGAGGTTTTGTAGAGTTGGCTGGTTTGCTCTGCCATTTTATGGATGGAGAGACAGTTTTATAAAAACAAATAATAATAATAGCTAATATTTATTTCAGTCTACATACACACCAGCTACTCTGATAATTGTGTTTTTATGGGTGATCTTATTTGATCCTCACACGACTCCATGAGGTAGATCCTAGTAAAATCCTCATTTTATAGACATGGAATCCAGTTCTCTAGGGAGTGAAGTCAGTGGCCCAAGGTCACATATGAGACAAATGGTGAGGCTAAGATTGGAAACCAGTCATTTTGACTGTTGATGGTACGTCCCTCCTGCGGTGACCCAGATTGTCCAAGGGCACAAGACTCTGCACCTTGAGAGCACTCCACATTCTAGATGTCGCTGTATGGGACCACAGCTGGTCCCTCCCAGAGCAGTGATGATCCAGGGCTCACCCCTCCTGCCTGGGGGCTGCCCTTACAACTTGTGTTCCTCTTGTACACATCATGGATTCCCCCTCCTCTCCTCTTTCTTCTCAACATCACTACCTATCATTTGGTTCATACCTAGGGTCTCCTTTCCTCCCAGGGCTAGTGGTGTAGTGGCCATTTTTCCAGCTTCCTTCTTAGATGCTTCTTGGGACACAAACCCGGACACTTTTGTTTTTATGAACTCGTTTCACTTCATTCATTCAACGTATAATAATATACGCCTCCTATGCTATCTGGGTCAAGTGCTAATCACGACAGGTGGGCAGCCGAAAAGTAATTTGGAAACTCCAGCGGATAGGGAGGAGCTACACTGAATCCTGTATCTTTAGGACCTAGTAACATACCCGACCCACAGTAATCTCTTAATTAATGTTTGTTTAAAAAGTATGTGTCTGTAAAAATCTCTTCAAATTGGTAGTGTACCTTCCCGAGATGGAAATCAGCCTAGATATCTTAGATACCTTTTTGATGCTTCCTCCTTCCTGTCTCTTTTCAGAGATGACCTGTGAAACACACCGACCCCTCCTTTTCATTCAGTCCTTCAGGCAGTCTGGTGTGTCCTGGTTTCCCTGGGTCCTCCAATGAAGCCACACTGACATCTGCTGGACCACAGGTGAGCTTCAATCTGGCATCTTTTTTGGAGCTTAGTGAGAGGAAGTGGGCTCACAGCAAGGACCAAGGAGAAGCAAAGAGACCTCCTTCTTTTAGGAGAGACATTTACGGTCAAGGCAAAGTCCCCAAGATTCCAGACTTCTAGAAAGAGTTTCTCAATGATTGAAAAATTGGATGTCTATTATATGTCATGTACATGCTCAGTGTTCATGGTCCATCATTAAGTGTTGCATTGACTTTATGCACTGCGCACTGTCCTGTATGAAGCACGTCAGAATGGTTCATCAGCTCCATTTAACTTTTGATCTTCTACCTTCCCTCTACAACCTCTACCATGCAGAAGAACTAGGTTACAAGGCCAGGATAGGACTTGTGTGTGCACGCACGCACGCACACACACACACACACATTTGAAGGACAAGAAGTTTTCATCTGAATTCAGTCTGTAAGAGTAGTTGCTGTCTTCTAATCCCTGAGAAATTCTTCAATCTTAGGTGTGCTGTGCTTTTCTCATGTGAATTAGAGATCAAGAAAAGCGTGTTAGAGATTTCTCTTACAAATATGACCATGTCATCCTGCTTTTGAAGGCTATCTCCATATTCTAGCTAAGTTACTGTCTATGGCAGAGTTTTATCAGGAGACAAAGTGGCTGTTAACAGTCCAAGATCATTGGTGCCCAGACCAAGAAAAGCTCAAATATGCATTTTTACGGTTGCTTAACACAAAGCATATTAACTATGCGGGGGCTTCCTGACTCCAGCTCCCAGCCCTATAAAGGAAGAACTTCAGCCATGTTCAACCAAGGGATGAAGTACCTCTTTATTACTCCTTGGAAATGCCTTCTGTTCATATCAACCACATTGTAGATGCCTTTGGATGATGTCAGCCTCTTAATATGAAAAAGAGCAAGTCCAGAAACAAAGCTTGCATTGGTTCTTTGGCAAGTCTGGTGGGGGTCAGACAATCAGAGGGTGCTATGAGGGCTGAGACCACCCCTCGCATGAACAGAGACTGTCTCTCATTTGACAGTTGGAGTCTTCCCCTGGTATCTCAAAGGGAATTCTACTGTAAAAAGTAAAAATAGCACTTATACAGCTTCTCACTTAACAGTCTCCTTTCTTCGTGACAACTTCCTTTGCAGTGTCTAGACTCTAAATTCAAATAAAGCTTCCCTTTTTAAAAATTTCTGCTGACCATGAGTTAAGAGTACAAAGCATTTGCTCTTGAAGCCCCTGGCCTTTTGTTCCCTTAACCACCAATGGACTTTCCCTCTCCCTTACTCCTCTCTTCCCCATTAACAACCTGTTAATTCTCCTTATCAATTTCTAGCAGCCTCTTCTAGCACTTACTGAATGTTGAGCTCTATCTATGGGAGGCTGGCAGGGACGGGGCAGGCATAAACATGCGAGCGGTGTAAAGCCCCCTGGATGGTAAAAGCACTGGAGAATCCACGTGGAAAGGCTCTGTCGGTGGGTCCACGTAAGGTGACAAACAGGAGTAGAGCCAACCATTGGCACCTAGGCAACAGAAAGATCTATGGCAGTTGTAGGATCTGAAATATTACATGGAGCCAAAAGTCATCATCTAGGCAAGGCAAGGATGCATTAGGAGGGATGCATAGGAAAACTAAAGCCAGAAAGAGCTCTAGATCTTTTGTCATGTGCAACGTCTTCCACAACTTCCTTCCAGTCTCTATCAGCCAGGTGATGTCTTTGTGAATCAACCCCAGTTCAATGAAGTCAGAGAATTCAAGTAGATTTCTCTTAATGCCCTTATAATTGTCCTTGTCATATTAACTATATACAGTTGTCTTGTCTTAACACTGAAGACCTTAGTCCGCTCATCTCAGTGTGCTCCATAATCTCTAGCATGTGACTCCATAACAAAATGATTCATCTTTAAATGTATACATTAAAGATAGTACCAGGACACTATTTTAACATCCTAATTTAGGCAGTTGCCCTGGGGAATATAAAAGACACACAAGAATTAAATGAATAATTACTGACACCAGGCATTTCTACCACCACATTTCCATTAGCTCTTTCTACACCAGCCATTTGGAACCTCATAAAGTTGTTATGAGCATTAAATTAAATGTAAAGATAACCCATGTAAAGAGCTAATAATATGCTTGGCATATAAGTGTTTAATATCATTATACTTATGATAATAAATAATATCATCACACAGTTTTATTTTCAGCACACACCAACTAGGAAATGTGGTTGTGGTAGACTGACCAGATGCTTGCTTGCCAATCCTGCTTCCTCGTCTTGGAAAGTCTACATTTTCCAGCCCACCTTGCATTTGGGTAGGACAATGTGACTCGGTTCTGGCCAATGGTATGTGGGTAGACGTTATATATATCACTCCTCAGCCTGGCTATAAAAATATCCTGTGAAATCTTACACTCCCTCTCTCCTTCTTACATGGGTCCAGAAGAGAAGGGCTGTGGGATAGAGCAGCCACACGATGGAAAGAGCCCAGGTCCCTGAGTTGTCTGCGTAACAAAGCATCCTGACTCAGATCAGGCTATGATGTGAGCAAGAAACAAATTCATATTGTTGAAACTACTGAGATTTTGGGGTTTGTTATTGTAGCATAAATAACCTTACTCTAATACAGTGGTATTGGGGAAAAGGAAAACAAATACAACTAACAATTAATTACCAAATAAAGGAGGGGAAAAGATTCACACATGAAACAAATCTGCAAAACTGTGTGGCATTTTTGGAAGACTGTAATATGTCATTCTTCTAGGGGGTGAGTCCCACGTTTGCACACTGTTAATAATGGCAGAGCTGGGTTGTGAATCACGTATGTCTGATCCAGAACCAGTACATTGCTTTTAACTACATCCTTCATCAGTTTGGGAAGACATGCCTCCTGCAAGTTAATTATAAGGCACCAGATATCAGTGGTAGATTGAACCAAACTAGAATGAATGATGTATCAGCCAAAGCCTTTGATAGGTAGCAGGAGGATGGTAGGAAAAGAAAACCAAAATGCAAAACTAAAGAAGCAATGCTGAAAGTTTGGAATGGTGAGATGTGCCACAAGTAGGAAAATGTGTTACAAGACTAGAAGCCAAAAGAGGGGAACAGGGCAGAAGTATGGAGTGATGGAATCAGGAAGAAAGGCTCAACCTGGAGACTGAATGAAGCTGGAGGGTGTTGGAAACTGGCTTTGATGTGATGTTGGCAAACGGAACAGCCCCGATGGAAAGGACCCAGCAGAGTGGACTTGAGGCAAGGGAAGGACTACAACAGGAAACCTCCCCCAGATCTCCTATAAATAGGAGCCCAAACTGGGTCAGGACTATGGAATGTGGAGAAGCACAATGTATAGAGACTAGCTCCATCATCACTTACAGTGATGCTGGGTTTTGCTGGTGAAGTGTGGAGTAAAGGGACCCATCATCAGGGTTGGGTATGCTTAGAAGAGCACAAGGTGTCAATTCCACAGAACAAATGGAGACCAAGAAGCATATATAGAATCAGATGTCTGCCAATGAATTTAAACAAGTGGAGATGATCAGAGTTTGGAGTTTTACTGTGAAAATATTTCCTGATTAATTTAGAAAAGAGTGATAGATCAGTCATGATTTTTTGGTTGCAGGTGACAGAAAACCAGCTCAAACTAACTTATGAGGGGGTGGAGGGAAGACTTTATTTAACTGCATTGTAATAGGAACAATGATTATATAATTTATCATTCACCTGGAACACTTCCTAGAATGTAGCTACTAATGATTAAGCTGGGGCAACAGGTATAAACTGGAACTGCTTAGACAAACTGGGAACTGGCAAAACCCAGTGAGTGTTAGGAAATCAGGGTGCATAAAACCTAAAAGGTTGCCAGGGATCTCACTCTGTATAGCTGTTACTCTTCTTTACTTTCTCCTTCTCTTGTATGGTCTTTATTCTGTCACAGTGGTCACACCTGCCAGGCTTAAATTCTTACCGCTGACCAATCAGTGAGGAAAGAATGCTTTTCCATCTGCTTCACTATGAAATGTCTGCCCAGAGCTCCAAGTCATGTGGCCTGTGTCACGTGACCAACCCCAGACCAATCTTTGTGAACAAAAGGATGGATTCTTATTATTGGTTCACCTTGTGTCCTATGGCCTTCCAGTGTCGAAGACATAGGAGCAATATGAACCAAGAGTCCCTACAGTTTGAAGAGCATTTATCCAAGGAGAAGACTTTTTCTTGGAGACAAAACCGTACATACCCACGATGATGGCCTTTTATAGAAGTTGCCAAATCCACTGACAGTATGAAAACAGAAAACACAGCTGTTGGAAAAAATAAAACAGCTGGCAGATGCCACAGCTACCTGGGAAGAGTGTTAAATCATGAACGCTGCAATCTTGGAAACTCCTGGATTGCTTTATCCCTTTATAACCTAGCACACAGTTGTTAGTTAGTGACATGTAAGCCTCCTGGATGCAGTATTCCTATGAGCCTCTAGCACCTCTCAAGTGAAGGTACCTTTCTCCAAAAAGCCATTAAGGGCACTGAGCACCTCTAGTTTTAAATGGGGATTTGGGGAACAGACAGGAAAATGGAGGATTTCATAGAAAAGGATTGAGAAGGAGAATGTCAGAGGCAGACACCCTTTCCATCCCTGTCTGTCCAAGATCCCAGTTCTGCTGGTGTTGGCCCCTGCTTCAGCCCCATTATTGGAAAGCACAACCATTTATGATGAAACTTGGAACACAGAGACATCACCTTCTACCCACCTTGCAGAGGATCTCTTGGTAGCTAAAGCTCACCAGCAATCCACTTGTCTCCAGCCCAACCCTTCCCAGGGAGAAAAAAGGGGGAAGTATGGAAGGCTGACTGAGTGACTGTGGGCTCCCATCCAAAGAAGCAATTCAGCCAAAGGGCAGGGTAGAGAGTTGGTCAGTGGAATTTGATTTCACAATGGACCCCTTGCCACCACAGAGAGCACAGTGTTTACTGGAGAGAGCTCTTCAACCTCAAACTTGTGCCTTCCAGAAAACTGCAGTTTTACTCTAATAAATAACTAACCAGCTCAAGCCAAGTTCTGTTGGAGTGGGTAGGACTACCCTTACCACAGTGCTGATCAGCAGGAATGTCACCTGTAACCCCTGCCCTTTGGAAACAGGCAGCAAGATTGAAAATGCTGGAAGTTGTAACCATTCTTTGGAACCCCACATATAAATGGGAGATTTCATAATGGGCAATTAATAGGTAAATTCTCTCTTGTGGGGCTGCACGTATCTGAGCAACTCACAGGAAATTCTTCTTAGAACTCAGAAGTATGTGAGTAAACAAACATCCACTAGCATCTGGTCCAGGATAAGTAGCTGGTGAAACATGCCATAGTTCATCTTGGCTCAGAGTGGAGGAACATGAAACAAATTGCCAGAACTTGATATGATTATTTCAGCACTGGTCTTTGGTCAGTGTACATATCGCCTGTTCATTTCTTCTTTCAAATGTTTCTTCTCTCTCTTCTCATTGACCAAGACAGAATATTTCTTCTTTAACTTTTTTTTCAAGAATGTAGTGGTTGCTGTGGTTGTGTTCTAGAGTGGGTCCTATCCATCTATCCCGGCTGCTGGAAGGGCTGGGGGACAGTAGTGCATGGCTGGGCCTCCTCTAGTCTAAGCCCTCTGTTAAGGAGAGTTACCCTGCTTACTCACAGTAGCCAAAGTACGAAAACAACCTAAGTGTCCTCCATTGGATGACTGGATCAAGAGAATATGGCGTATATGTACAAGGGAATATGATTCATCCCATCGTTTGTGACAATGTGCTGGGGGTGTTCTGCTAAGGAAAATAAACCAGACCAAGAAAGACTAGTGCATGGTATCACTTACATGTGGAATCTAAAAAAGAAAGTTGAACTCCTAGAAACATAGAGTGAAAAAATGGTTATCAGGGACTAGGGTTGGGGATAATAGGGAGAGATTGGTCAAGGGTACAAACTTCCAGCTATAAGATGACTATTGTCTGAGTATCTAATGTATAACATGGTGACTCTAGTATTGTATAATTGAAATTTGCTACAAGAGTAAAAACTTATATATTCACACCATGAAAGAGGGTGAAGTAGAAAAGAGAGAGAGAGAGAGAGAGAGAGCTGCCTCATCCTAGATCATTCCCCCTTCCCTGGGGGCAGGCCATGGCTTTGAAGAAAAAATGAACTTGCTAAAAAGAAAGCACACAAACACTAAAAAGGGACACTTCTTGAAAGAGAATGTGTGCTCTGTTTAGGCATAGAAAGCCTGACCCCTCACTCAAATTTGGGGTGACATTGAAGGGTCATTTAATTTCCAAGCTCACTCCTGTTGGACTGACCAAGGCCTTTGTTTATACTGCTTCCCTGTGATTTGCTCCCTCTGCTCCATCATGCCTTGTCTCTCAGATATTGTTCATGAAAACACTCACCCCAACACTTACTGTATATCAGTCTCCATCTTGGAGTCTGCTTCCGGATAATCTGACCCCTGATAATGAATAAGATAAACCCAGAAAAATGCATTGAGCATAATTGCACAGCTTCATGAATACACACCCATATAACCAGCACCCAAATCAAGAGACATCCCACGTGCTCTCTTCCTATTACTGTTAACTATTATCATTTCTAAGGGCATACATTTGTTTAGTCTGTTCTAGTGCTTTACTTGAGCAGTAGCATATAATACCTACTCCTTTTGTGTAGTCACACAGTTTGTGTGACTCGTTCATGTCATTGCATGAGACTGTACATAATTCACTGCCAGTGCTTTTTCCATTGTGAGATTATAATGTGGTTTATTTTTCTACTCTTTGGTTTCTGGACATTGGGATAATTCCAGTTTGAGGCAACTAAGAACAGTACCCAAATGAAGATTCTAGAATATTTCTTTAGAGGGGCATAAACAGTCATTGCTATAGGGGATTGCATATATTTAGCTTTAGTGGACAGTATTCCAAAGTGGTTGTACCAATTTATGTTGCTACTTGCAGCACATGGGCTTAATGACAAACGCTGGCTGTTTTCCATCCTCACTCACTGTGGTGAGCATGTGGTGGTAGTACCTGGTGGTTTTGATTTGTATTTCCCTGGAGGCCAGTAAAGCACATTCTCCTATGTTTATCAGCCATTCAGATATTCTCCTTTAAGAATGTGTGTTCTTTGCCCATTTTCTGTTGGGTCATGAAGACAACCCTCTCTTTTCTGCTGACTGTTGGGAGACCCTTACAGAGACCATCTTTGGTAGAGAGGAAAAGAGAGTGGTAGTTTGTTCAAGGACAAAATAAGAGACAAATGAAGGAAGCACACAGGGAAATATGTAAGAGACGATAAACATGGGTGGCAATGCTGTTGGAAATGAGATTCATCCATAGCAATAAAACCATAGACTCATGTGGAGAAAAGTAAACTGAGGCGGGTGGTCAAGGAAGCCATGGATACAGATGGGGTCCAGCTGTTGGATGCAGGAAAGCCAAAGTGGTGCCTTGAATGGGCTCCAGCAAGAACCACAAGAATCCACTCCATTGGTAGATGAGAAATAGGCATGATTGCCAGAAAAGTTAGAAAAGGCTGTATTTCCAGAAAGAGGCTAGAATGAAACAGAATGGTTATTGTCAGGCTTGTGTATCCAGGTAGAATCTCAAGACCAGCAAGTGGCTAGCATGGTTTTAGAGCAGAAAAGAGGAGGTACACTTTTTTCAGGTTCACTCAACAACCACATGTGGGAAAGAACAAGGGCAGAGTGATCTAGAACACCAAAAACTATCATTACCTAGATAACTCTGTTTCTGGGGAGCGGCCCACAATCTCAGCTAACAGGAGGGGACTGGAGTCAGACCTGCTGTGACTTTGCCCCTCCCTTCCCATGTGTCTCCAGAATCAACCCTCCCCAACCCCCCAGCTCCAGCACTAGATTGGTCCTTTCCTTTACTGCAGGCTATTTGGAGGCAACTCTGCCTCCTGGCTTTCTGTCACTTTGACCTCTGAGGGGTTCATTGTGTTGGCTCTTGAGTCTCCGTGGCCATCTCTAAAAATCTAGACCCCATTTTGCTCTTTTTAGACCGCCGTCTGAAGATTTATGCCTTGAAGATCTTAATAGTTTTGTAAGAATAGACTCTCTTGAGGGAATCTTTATTTTGGAGATGGAGCAAAGCTGGAGAAGGGACATAATGTTCCACAGACCCAGTCTGTCCTATGTCCTATTGGTCCCGTAGGAACCTTGTTTGTATTGTTAGTAGATGGGCAATGCAGGAAAAAACCACTTTAATTTCTTTTTTTTTTTTAAGATTTTATTTATTTGACAGAGAAAAACACAGCCAGAGAGGGAACACAAGCAGGGGGAGTGAGAGAGGGAGAAGCAGGCCTCCCGCCGAGTAGGGAGCCCGATGTGGGACTCAATCCCTGGTCTCTGGGATCATGACCTGAGCCGAAGGCAGTCGCTTAACCAATTGAGCCACCCAGGTGCCCCAAGTACTTTAATTTCTTTAATTTAGTCACGTTTTTCTCGCGCATCTGTTATGTGCTTGCTGTATAGACCATGGAGCAGAGCAGAAAACAAGCGCTTTTCTTGGAGCTGTTCTCTGTTCCAGTTGGTCAGATAGACATTAAGCAGATAATGCCAATAAAGGATAAGACTAGGAAGCCGGGCTACCTTTCTTTCAAAGGGATTAACCTTTTTTATGTTTTAGCTATCTACTAGGAAGAAGTAATTGAAAACCTGTGCAATAGGTGCTTCCAACAGGGACTGATTTTGCCCCTGGGGGATAGTTAGCAATGTCTGAGAATATATTTGTTTAACCTGACTGGGAGCTGTCAGGAACTAGTGGGGGAAGACCAGGGATGTTTCTAAACACTACACAGAACAGCCCCCTACAATAAAGAACTATCCAGCCCCAAATATCAATAATGCCATAGGTTAGAAATTGACTCATACCATCTGGCTAATACTTCAATATCTTTCCTAAACCTCCTATCGTGCACAGGGCAGCCTCCCATAACAAAGATTATCTGGCCCCAAATTTCAATAATGTCGCAATTGAGAAATAGTGCTTGTTCTGCTCCAAATTCTGACTCTTTCAAAGACTAGGGGTGGTTTTCTTCTACTTTTTTTTTTATATATATATTTTATTTATTTGACAGAGAGAAACACAGCCAGAGATGGAACACAAGCAGGGGGAGTGAGAGAGGGAGAAGCAGGCTTCCTGCTGAGCAGGGAGCCCGATGTGGGACTCGATCCCGGGTCTCCGGGATCATGACCTGAGCCGAAGGCAGTCGCTTAACCAACTGAGCCACCCAGGCGCCCCATTCTTCTACTTTTTTTTAAGCCAAATTCTTTGATATTATATTTACTACAGATAAGTTATTAGCATTTATTATGAGCCAAGCATTGTGCTAACAACTAAACACTTGTGCTAGGAACTTTACATTATCTCATTTACTCATCAGGAAAATATGAGATAAGTAAGATTATTCTTATTTTTTAAATAAGAAAACAGAGGTTCAAAGAGGTTAAATAGTGCTCTCAAGGTCACAGAGGTCATAAGTGGCAGAGCCAGCATCTGAAACCAGGTTTACAAAGGCAAAGCCCTTAGCCACCATGTGCTACCTGTCTCTTGTGATAATGTCATCACTTTGCAGTTGTATGATGTTTTGTAGTTTTCAAGGCACTTGTACAAAATTATCCCTAAAACAGGACTTTATGGTAAAGGGCTGGCTTGAAGTCTTAATGTGTGTTTGAATCCTAGTCCTCGCTTATTCTGTGACCTCAGATAAAATTACTTGACCATTTTTGGCTTCAGTATTCTCATCGCTAAAAAGAGTGCAGTGAACTAGCTGATTTCTTCATGACCTTCCAGTTCTAATCATTTTTTGCTGATAAATGATATAAGGTAAAATGGCCGTCTGTATCATTAGCTATCAAGTATCCTATTTCTAAGATAGAGCAAGAGATTCCTTTTGCATCACGGCTCAGTGCGCGTGCGCACACACACGCATGCGCACACACACGCACAAACAAATATATAACTGAAATGTAAGTTTTACGGAGCACAGTGAAATGGTCAGATCCAATAGGTTATACCGCAGAAATGAAAAATCTCCAAATGATAAAGCAACAGAGATTTTGTCCTGACTATGTCCTGTGCATCGTGAGGCAGCTTCACTTTGTCCTCATCCCAAGACTCAGGTTGGCGGAGCAGCCTTCTTCCCATACCTTACCGCCCTCAGTAGCAGAGGGAAAGACAACATGGCAGATCCCACATCAGCCCTCCAAACTTCCACCTGGAGTGGCCCGTATCCTTTCGGCTCACGTTTCTTCTGCCCAGTCACCAGGCCGTTCCCAGAGGGAGGGGAAATGTAATGCCACACGTGCTGGGAAACGTACCAAAAATATTTGCTGAACAGCACAAATGACTAGCACAGATATGGACTGTGATGGTCAACTTTATGTGCCAACTTGGCTGGGCGGTGGGGCTTGGCTATTTGGTCAAACATTATTCTGGATGTTTCTGCAAGGGCGTTTTGGAGGAGATTTACATTTAAATTAGTGGACTTAAGTAAGGTAGATTGTCATCCATAATGTGGATGGACCTCATCCAATCAGCTCGAGGTTTGAGTAGAACCAAATACTGGGCCATCCACTGAACAAGAGAGCATTCTTCCAAGAGACAGCCTTGGATCTAAAATTCAACATTGGATCTTCCTGGGTCTCTAGCCTGCTGACCCATTCTGCAGATTTTGGACTTGCTATCCTCCATATAAGCTGATTCCTTAAAATAGTTCCCTTTATGCATATATATATATATTATATATATAATATATGTACACACACACACACAGAATGTCTGATATATATTCTCTATGTATCAAATATACTATATATAAATATATGAATTCTATACATATACTATATATTCTGATACACATGTAATCATATATTTTAAAAATAGCTCTATACTATATCTAATATCTATATTATATTATATTATATTATATTATATTATATTATATTATATTAATATCCTAGTTCTGTTACTCGGGAGACTCCTGATTTATATATATACCTGTACTATGTAGGATGCATTCTGCTTTTCTCTTTTTCTTCCTTTCCTTTTTTTTTTAAGATTTTATTTATTTATTAGAGAGGGAGAGAGAGAGAGCATGAGCAGGGAGGAGGGGCAGAGGAAGAGGGAGAAGCAGGTTCCCCACTGAGCAGGGAACCAGACACCCAGACATGGGGCTTGATCCCAGAATCCCAGGAACATGACCTGAGCCAAAGGCAGATGCTTAACCCACTGAGCCGCCCACGTGTCTCTGTTGTTTCCTCTTTAATTTTTTTTTAAAGATTTTATGTATGTATGTATGTATGTATGTATTTATTTATTTGACAGAGAGAAACAGCTAGAGGGAACACAAGCAGGGGGACTGAGAGAGGGAGAAGCAGGCCTCCCGCCGAGCAGGGAGCCTGATGTGGGGCTCCATCCCGGGTCTCCAGGATCATGACCTGAGCTGAAAGCAGTCGCTTAACCAACTGAGCCACCCAGGCGCCCCTCTCTCTTTCATTTTAATTGAGTTCTATTCTATCCAACCCTGTTCTATTTCATTTTTAAAAATGCTAGTTACAACCCAATAAAACTATTTCAAATTTGATCACAATGCTAAACTTAAAAAAGACTGGCTTATATCCAGTTGGGTATAAGGTCAGGGTAGACCTTAATTTTAGCCAATCAGAGATTCTTTTCCTGGTTTTGCACTGGAAATGTTATAGTGTGTATGCTTCTGCTTAAAGGGAAAAGAAAACAAAACAGAACAGTGCTTTATTTTAGGGCAATTAGCAAGGCTCTCTTCTCTTTAAAGGGAACAGACTCTAATCACGCTCACTGATATAGCAGGAACAGATTATTGATCTGGAAGAACCAGGTCAAACACCAAGTGACTGAACCGAGTGTATGTCCAGAGTCAGACTGCAATATTTAGCAAACATAGAAATGCTGGGCAGCTGGGTCACTTAGCTGGTTAAGCAACTGCCCTCAGCTGAGGTCATGATCCCAGAGTCCAGGGATCGAGTCCCACATCAGGACCTCTCCTCAACGGGGAGTCTACTTCTCCCTCTGACCTCTCCCCTCTCATGCTCTTGCTCTCTCATTCTCTCTCTCTCTCAAATAAATAAATAAATCTTAAAAACAAACCTCAAAAAAAAAAAAAAACCCACAGAAATGCCATCCTTGGGATAATGGATGTTTTTGGTTGAATTGTTAGGAAATCCGCAGAACCTCAGAATTTATGAAACAACATTCCGTCCTTATACAACTCAAGGTCCAGTTATTGAGCAATGGAATTCTACCAGAGAATACCAATTACTCCTCACCAAGGAACTGCTAAAAATCATTAGCTTGTGTAAGTCCCAACAAATTCTGTTGTCATTTTATAAAGTCCTGAGTTAAACTCAGTAGTATTATAAATAGATATATGGAATGCATAGGCTTTATCTATTTACAGTAGATGTATTCAGGTACAAAATAGGTAAAAACATATTTTATGGGGTCAGTGGACACACGGGCCATGCTGGCTGTATACTGCACAACAGTGGGAGACACACTGACACAAACTTTGAGGATGGTGTCCCCTGGAGTTGTGCGACATGGTGACATTGGTCAGGTAAGCAGTCACCCATACAGACTGTGCCTGGGAGGGTATTTTCCCTTTGGCTGTACCAGGTAAGCCAAGCTCTTAGCACAAGGTGATGGGCCCCCAAATATTGCTTGATTCTATCTCTGTATGAAAGGAAATGAAGTTTTGGGAAATTGTAATGGGGGCATAACCAAAGGGTCACAGCTGAAAAGAGACAGAGAGCCATTATGTAATTATGCCAGCACTCTTCTGTCTTCTCCTCTAAGATATTTCATTCCCGATTGAAGAACAAAAAACAAACAAGCAAAAAAAAACCAAATGGCAATCTTTGAGATAATACAATAATTGAAATTCTTAAACTAAGAATATATGGCTGAGCATAGATATATAAAGATAAAATTGTATGAATTCTCAGTGAATGAAAGAAGAGTTGAGTTTTGGGGAACTTGAACTAATTCACAATGCACCCGAGCACAGGAAATTAAAACGGTGTCCTCATAGAGCTCCTGCTCTATATGAAAGGAAGAAAAAGAGTCCTAAAATCTAGAAGCTTCTCCTACCTAGCCTGAAGCTTGGAGTTGTCTTTGCATTTACAGCTTCCACAAGGAAGTCAGAAGATACCTACAGCCTTGGGTCTGCCTGTTGCCTTGTTGTTTACCATGGAGAAATCAGAGCCCAGAGTTGCACTGTTTAAAAACTGTGAAAAGAAGCAAGTAATTTGTCTTGCCGGTTAGAAAGGTGAGAAACACCGAGAAGATTAAAGGAGCCTCCCCCGTTCTGTCCAATGCAACCTACATGCAGGTGGGAGGGGAAAGAATGATGTAGAAGAAGGGAGGGACAGGCAGCCCCGCAAGGGAGTCAGCTCTGGGGATTGCCGCTGTGTGTGGCTTCTGCATTTGTGAGAGAAGATGCATGACAGTGAGGAGAGATGCGCAAATACCTAAATGACAGGTGGATAGAGGCCATGTGTGGGGAGACAGGGACAAAGACAAGAGTGAGCTGTGGGGCTGTGGTTGGTGCAGACCCTGCATTCCTAAAGCATCCAACTCCTGGTGCAGTTTGTTTTCACACAAAGTAGAACAAATCCACTGTCCTAGCAGAACGAA
Organism: Spilogale gracilis; assembly: GCA_004023965.1. Lineage (NCBI taxonomy): Eukaryota > Metazoa > Chordata > Mammalia > Carnivora > Mephitidae > Spilogale > Spilogale gracilis. The sequence continues at coordinate 26,629 of PITA01014028.1, forward strand.
ACACCTCCCTAGGTCCCGGGGCTCCCCTCAACCCACACGTTAGTAGTCCCCAACTGAAAGGGTCGGAAACTGGCAAGAGCTGCGCCTCCATGTTTTGCGAAGGTCACAATTCTGCCCCTTCACTGTTCCTTTCATGGGCCGCTGGAGTCACTCTAAGTACAGTCTCAGGCAATTCGCCCAAGAACCGAGTGATAGTTCTTCCTGGAAACAAAAGTAGAGCGAATCATACTCATTATATCTCGGTGTGGCTATTGAGTAGATTAGGGTTGAGAATCGGTCAGTATAAATTAAAGAGGATTTCGTACTGATCAGTACAATGTCGGTATGGAAATCTGTTGATTACTGGAGCAAACTCTGTCTCTTCTAGCAACCAAGCCATTAAACCTATCATAAGTAACAGGTAACATTTACTGTCTTTCCCATGAGTCAGACGCCACAGACTTATGTAGATTATCTCATTCTGAGTCATTAATTGCTTGCAATAACTCTCTAGGGTGGGTGTTGTTATTACCCTCATTTTTCAGGTGAGAATGCTGACCTCCCAGGCACCGTGCCAGATTCAGAAGGCACACCTGCTGAGGAATCAAAGTGTTTGGGGTACAGAAGCTTGAGACACTTGCTGGGGATTAACAGAGAGAAGTTTTTAAGTTCCATGTCATTCAAGTTGTTTTCTGCTTCAATACCAGAGACTTAGCAAAGGAAAGCCAGGCCTACATGCACCCTGAGGAAGTGCAGGGAGCAAAGCTGTCTTGCTCATGACTTAATAAAGGAGTTTGGCCCAAGCAGGAGGACATTTTCCTATCTTCAGCCTTTACCAGGTTGAGGCTGTAGGAGATTGTCATCACTTTCTCTCTGCCTGGCTGGGGCCTGGCTTCCTCCCTACCTGTCTGAGTCTCACTTTGGCCCTTTCTGGCCCTCTAACTCACCTCAGTTTTGTCCATGTCTTCCTGCTGGCCCTCTGACTCTGCCCACCTTCAGGCTCTGCCTTCCAGCAATCTCATCTTTTGCCAGCATGGGCATGAGGCAGGTCTGCCGGCTCCCCACTCTGCTGCCTTCCGAGGTTTCCTGGAGCTTCAGGAACTCCTGGACCCTTGCACAGGAAATGCCTGGAGAAGCTCAAAGTCAAGTCCTCCCTCCACCAACACAACGGACACCAGACTTACTTTGACATTGGCCACTGCCAAGTCAGGCAGCCTGGGAAGCAGCAGTCCCTTTCCAGTCTTTACTGAGGAGGCAGAAGATGTTGCTTTTCCCATTGCCTTTCTTCTCCAGGTTTTTGGCTTTATTCCAAAGAGGGGATAGCTGGACGCACTCTCTGAGCATTTCATCCTCCTCTCTTTTTAGTCACCTTCTCTATCCCACAGTCCCTTCTGCTAGAAGTGAACTTTAGTCTTATTTTCCCAATAATAGTCATCTTTAAAGCCGGAATAGCAAGCCTCGTGTCCTGGTTGTCATGAGCAAAACGGATGGCTTTTTTTTTTTTTTTTAAGAATTTATTTATTTGAGAGACAGAGAGAGATCAAGGGCAAGGAGGAGAAGTAGACACCCTGCTGAACAGGGAGTCCAACGTGGGCCTTGATCCCAGGACCCTGAGATCGATCATGACCCAAGCAGAAGGCAGAGGCTTAACGGACTAAGCCACCCAGGCGCCCAGAAAGGTTAGCTTTTCTATGCTCTGAGGAAGCCTGTGAATTAGTGCACCAGGCCTAACATTGACAGAGTAATGAACTCTACTACTAAAGGCTACAGGAAACTTTCATTTTATCTCCCCATAAAGACTTTACTGTCTTTATAAAGAGGGCAAGCATATTATATCTACCACTCTGAGGTTTAATGATAGCTTCTCACAAGAAGTCCGAGGGTTAACTAAAATGTACATTTTTAATATTTGCAAGCCGTTATTTTAAAAACAATCACGGTCTAACCATTCCCTCAAGGTCTCTTTCTGTTGAAGATTAGCACATAATTAAATTGGGAACCTATTTCTGTTCTAGAAATTGATTCATGTTTTATTCAACCTGAGCTAATCATTACTCATTTTCAGAATGGGAGCCAGGCAGCTATGCCCTAATCTGTGTTCACAACCCATAGAGACCTTCTCCATGGGTCTTTCGGTGAGAAGTCAACCATTTTCAGCATGCAGCGAGTGATCTTGAAGCCAGAAAGAACAACATTATGGGATTTGGAAAAACAGTCCACCATCAGGAAACATAAGCAGTGGTTATTGTTTTTGCCGTTCTGGATCTCTGTGATTTAAAGAAACTTAACGTGACTCACCTAATAACCACTTTGGACTCCAGTTTCCTCATTTGATAAAATGCTCTCTCCAGGCTCCATTGAGGAAAAACACTTGGTCAGCATTTTTATAAAATGTTATGAAATACTGCCCTCTTGTGTTTTCCAGGGCTCATCTAGTTTCAGTTTTAAAAAATACATTCTTAATTTTAAATGAATGAGAACAGCTTGAAAATGTTTAATTTGAAAATTGACCTGTTATACTCAACTCCCATTGTACCAAATATTGCTGATACTTGGTTAAAAGAAAAAATGAAGACCCTTTCTAAGTACCAACCCCTCTCCATTAAGGTGGTCTTCCTTCCTCCCTCCCTCCCTCCCTCCCTCCTTCCTTCCTTCCTTCCTTCCTTCCTTCCTTCCTTCCTCTCTCTTTCTTTCTTTCTAGATTTATTTATTTTAGTGAGATAGAGAGTGCAAGCAGGGGAGACACAGGGAGAGAGAAAATCTCAAGCAGACTCCCCACTGAGCACAGAGCCCCACATAGGCACCATCTCCAGATCCTGAAACCATGACCTGAGCTTTAACCAATAGTCGGATGCACTCAACTGACTGAGCCACTCATCTACCCTTAGGTGGTCATTCTTTGATTTGGAATGAATCAGTCCAAACACAAATTCCAGTGCCTAGGAGCACTTAAGGAATTTAAAATAATTGCAGTCTTTCTCAGCAAGGTGCCATGTGAATCATATTTTTAAATGACTATTTTAATAGAAGTATAACATACATAAAGAAAAAGTCACAAACCGTAAGTACATATCTGAGTCCGTTATCAAAAATGAACCCAATTCTCTAACCAACAACTGAGTGAGGAAAAGGAATAATACCAGCACCCCAGAAGTCTCCCCAGGTCCCCTTCTTAATCACTACTCAATTCTTTCTCCCTAGAGCTAACCATTCCCTTGACTGCTGATACAGATTAGTGAGGTGAAGGCAAGGGGTGAGCATTCTGTATCTTGATCTGGGATGGGTGTGGAGGGGGAGGTCACATTTTATTTATTATGCACAGAAAAATACGAGGTCCATATTTAAGATTTGTACATTTCACTCCATGCAGGTTATACTCAGTAATCTATCCTAGCTTCTCTAGTTGTTCTCAGTGGTAGAGCTGGCCCCAAATAACCTTTTTTTTATGTCAACACTTTACATAACTGTAGCACAATGATCAAAGCCTGGACATTAAAATTGGTACTATGCTATTAACTAAAATGGAGATGTTATTCCAATTTTCATCCATTTTCAACTATTGTCCTTTTTTTATTCCGGGTCTCAACCAGAATCCCGTTTACATCTTATTTCTCCTTTTCCTGCTCCAGTCTGTTTCCATTCCAACTGAAAGAAGAATTTCCCAGTTTGGAATTGAAAGAGACACACAAATTCCATCACACCTGGAATTTTGAGATGCATAACAGCCTCTCTGGAGATTGGACTCGAGATTTTCATCATTTTACTAGGTCTTCAAGGTTTTGTTTGTTTGTTTGTTTTATTTTTTGTTTTTTTTGGTGGAGTTTTTTTTGGTCCCAGTACAATAACTATCACTAAGAAAATGTGGCCCTGCCCCAGGTCTCATTGCTTCTCTCAAGGAGAATCTGTGTCAGGTCAGTCTCATTCTATTCACCTCCTGGAATGCAGTAACACTGTCTCTGTCTTGAGAACTTAGACATTCAAGAGACATCTTTACTGTCCCTTGCAGGTTGGCTCAGTGGTGGTCCCAATAAATGGCTAGTTGCATCACTGCTTCCCTGTACCAATTTCATTGACACATAGTAGGGTATGGTGGGCTTGGATATCATTGGTGGAGCTAGAAACCCTCTAGTTGCATATGGCCAGGTAAGTAGGATGGAGAGAAGATGTACAGGTGTGTGGGTGTGGGTGTGTGTGTGTGAGAGAGAGAATGGTGAATGTAGAGCAGGGAAAAAGGTAAAATAGGAAAAGCATCAGCTTGGACAGAAGAAGACCATATGGTGAACATCTGTTACGTGTGGGGCACTTGATATGTCCTATGTCATTCGACCTTCATGTTGGCTCCATCTAGTTAGGTGTTTGGCTATCCATCTAGTAATGAAAAATATGAAGGGGACTATAGAATTTGCTTAAGTGTCAGAAGTTGGGATTAAAGATGCATGTACAGATTCCCCATAATATACTGGCAACTCTGGGCTGCCATGAGAATTATAGTATAACATGATATGATGTAATATACATAAGATTAAGAAAAAGAGATAGCTGATCTTCCTAGGAAGACTTAGTATATGTGTCACCCAGTTTATCTTAATTCATTCTCATAACAATGCTATGAGTCAAAGACTACCATTTTGCCTATTTAATAGACACTGGAACTGGAGCTCAAAAGGTGATGTTATTTCCCTACGGTCACACAGTTACGTAATAGAACAGGAATTCAGATTAAGTCAACGGATGGCCGAGTCACTTGCTTCCAGGTTCCAGGACAGCATCCAGCCCTGGAGAAACCCGTAACGTAGGTGCCAGGGGGCTGGCATTAGAGGAGAAGTGTCATCTTTGCAAGTAATGAGGAAAGCAGAGGTTGACTACCAATGCCTGTGCTTTAGCAAGCAGTTAAAACAAAGTACTTAATTGCAAAAGTTGAGAAGATTCTATCGGAATGAGGAGCTTATTAAGTATGTGGAAAACCACTGAACAAACTCTTTCAGCTTTTTGTAGTGATGGTGCTGTATTGGAGAGTATCAGGAAAAGATAGTTTTATACGGAAAATAGACCCATGAGAATTTAAAAGTTAGTTTCAGAAAAAAAATATTGCTTGAAGCAGCTTATGTCAATGACATAGGTAGGTTTTGATCCCTTATTGGGATGTGAAATACATGGAGTGTGTTGAAACCAGCATGGGAATAAGAAGCAATAGGATAGACTATCAATGCTCCATTTGCACATAGTAAAAGTGTATATTGTTTCATGAAGCTTTTGTTTGTAAGTGTGTGTGTGTTAGAGTGTATATGTGTATAAGGATCATGATACACGCTTTCTCATTGTAGTGAAAACGTTTTACAAATACTAAGATGTTTGGTGACAGTATTGCATGATTTGTAAGACAAAACAAAGGGAAACATGTTTTTGGAGTCAGAGACATCAAGGTTCAAATAATTGCCCAATTGTAATTTTCGTGAGAACCTAAGTCTCGGCTGCTTGTTCCCTTGCTGCACTTCAGTGGGAAAGCCTTGTGGAAAAGGTTTAGAGAATCTCCTGTGTTTTCATAAGGAGCTCATCTCTCTTACTGCTTATCAAAATATTGTGAAATGCATTTCTTGGGGGGCTCTGCTCCAAACATGCTTCTGAACATGATGGACTGGACTCTGCAGACCTTTGCACGTGCTTCTCACATATCATCCATCATGGCATCTTTCTCACTCTCCACACCTGGGAGAATCCAAAGATTGTTGAGGGGCTAAAGCTAACACTTAACTCAAAGAGTCTGACATACCTTTGGTATAGAAAAGATTTATTATTAGAATAATTTTTTATCAGATGCTTTATACCTGAGACTTGACTAAGTGCCCAAGCTTTAGGGAGATCCTTGGGAAGGAGAAGACCAGGAGGTCATCTAGTTACGAAGAAACAGAAAATGATTACACTGCAAAGGAATTTGAACTCCCTTTTGGCAAGAACCCTCCATTTTTCCAGGCTCCCTGCCCAAACATAGATTCACTCCGCCCCTTGCAGGTGTCTACATGATGCAGTGGGAGTCATTTCATGGCAGAAGTGTGGGCTGGAGGAGACCTGGCTCAATATCAGAACAGATAGTCTGAAGGAGGGGAGGGGACTCAACTTTTTGATGTTTCCCCAGCTCTCCCCTTTGCAACTAGATTCCTCTTCCCTGGAATTCAACTCCTTGAGTAAAGAACATCATTACATGTTTTCAAAGTCAGAAAACATACACACATTTTTTTAAAAAATCGAAATAACCTCTGTAAAAATCACAAAAGCAATGCATAATAATTATCAAGAACATTAACAATAGAAAGCAACAAAAAGAAAACTTATATTATCTGGTATCTCATGACTCACGGAAAACCGTATTGTATTTTGGTATATATTCTTCCAGATCTTCTTTATGCCTAGAAGACAGAGTTGTTTGTTTGCTTCCTGATTATCCTTGTCACTTAAACTTCACGCAGAGCCATGATCATTCCTTAAGAGAATGCCTACAACTGTAATTCCTGCATTTCCAAAGTCAAACAGTACACATAGTTTGAAAGTCCTCGGTTTCAGAACCAGTTTTCATACACATTTCCAACCCTGCCTCTGCCCTGTAGCCTCCCAGTGCAACCTGGACATATGCTGACGCTCACAGCAGTGTTGTTGTTCCACTGCAGTCCATAATACCCCCCTTTTATGAGGAATTAGTTGATAAAATATATTATTTTTTTTATTATTCCTGTGAAAGGTATCAGAATACCCAACCATCCCCTCCAAGTATGCCACTTTGGTATGAGGCTTATTTTGAACTAGAAGCTATTGAGAAGTAGATGTAAGAAAAACTCTTTGCCCTCCCCCAATCTGCCTAAAACAAAACACAAGTTGATAAAGTTTCCTCCCCTTCCCCACCTCTTTCTCTTTCAGTATGGACACATATTGATCACTAGAGACAATTCTAAACCCCTATCAGCCTAGAGATGTCACCAGAGGAATTAACAAATCTTGCTAAAACTAGCTCTTATCTACTATTAATTTTCTTATATATTTGCCTTCCCAAGATTTGCTGACTCTAGAAGCTCAGTTCTTTTCCTTTGGTTTGCCAGCTCTAAAAATTTACTGTTCTTTCTTTAAGGTGCTATGTAAGCCCAAGTTCAAACCAACCCTTTGGATTCCTCATCACTGGGTACTCCCAAGTATATGCACAAAGCATATGTTAATGAATTTCTGTTTGTGTTTCTCTTCTTAATCTGTCTTTTGTTAGCCTAACTGATAGAGCCCAGCTGAAAAACCTAGGAGAGGTAGAGGAAAAAGAATTTTTTTTCTTCTCTAGATCTTCAAACACAAGTATTTTTATCCATCTATTGTATGATTAAAATGAGTTCAAGGGACAACTTTGATAAAGCTTAGATATAAATATTGTGAACCAAAGTTCATGGGTAGAAGTGCTTAGAAGTATTGGTATAACCAGGAAGCGTAGAGGAGTTAGCTTTTTACCGCATGTGACTTGACCAATGGTGAGAGAGACAGAGGAGTTTGTTGTCTTCTTCTTCTTCCTCTTCTTCCTCTTCCTCTTCCTCCTCTTCCTCTTCCTCCTCTTCCTCTTCCTCCTCTTCCTCTTCTTCTTCTCCTTCTTCTTCTTCTTCTTCTTCTTCTTCTTCTTCTTCTTCTTCTTCTTTTTCTTCTTCTTCTTCTTCTTTTTAAGATTTTATTTATTCACTTGTCAGAGAAGGGGAGAGTGAGTGAGAGAAAGAGCACAAGCAGGGGGAGCTCCAGGCAGAGAGAGAAGCAGGCTCCCCACGGAGCAAGGAGCAGATGTGGTACTTGATCCCATGATCTTGGGATCTAAGCTGAAGGTAGACACTCACCTGACTGAGCCACTTAGGTATCCTGGGAGCTTGTCTTTTAATGGGTATCCCTAAATGGCAGTATTGCAGACAAAAAGAGAGAGATAAGAAGTTACAAGATAAGAGATGTGATGGATTTGCACAGGACTACTCAAATTTTACATGACAAACCCAACTCTTTATCCTTGGAGATGCACTTCCACTTCCTCTCGGGAGCCTGGAGCCTTGTTATCATTCAGGGTGCTGAGAATAGAAGGGTGAAGAAGTAAACACACCCATAAGAGCTAATTAAACAGTCTTTGTGATACACTGTCTAGACGGAGTGTGTCATTTTGCACACTCATCAGCAACACGTGAGAATCCTAGTGGCTCTACAGCTTTGCCCCCAGAATACAGCCATCATTCTAATTAACTTTTAGCACTCTGAGAAGTAGCAAATGGTGTTTCTCCACTTCATTTGAATTTCATTTTGATGAGGCTGAAGTTCTTTCTATAGTGTAAGGAATGTTTTATATCTTTTTAGGGGATTATTTTCTGCCACATGCATTTTGCCCATGTTTTTTTTGTCTTTTTTCATTTGATGTCTAAGAGTTGTGTACCTATCAGTGATATTAGTTATTTATCTGCAATATATACTGCAAAAATTGTCTTCCATTTTGTAATTTGTTTTTTGACTTTTCTTGTAGAGTTTTGTACCATGAGACATCCTTTTGTTTTTCTTTTGTTTTTATCTTGTTGAATTCATGATTCTTTGCTTTTATTGTATTTGAATTTTTAGACATATTCAGAAAGTACTTCCTTACAGGTTTAAAAAAATCTGCCTACTTTTAGTTTTCTTTTAGGACTTGCATGGCTTCTTTTTTATAATTAGGTTCTTTTTTATAACTAGGTTTCTTATCCATTTGTTCTTTTCTGTATTCTCTCTGTGCAGAGTAGGAGTCAGGGATACAATTCTATCTCTTTCTTTCTAAGTAGATTTCCAGTTGTCCCAACATAATTTTGTTCTCAGTGACTAGAGATGCCAACTTTATCATACATTCCATATGTATTTGTACTTCCTCGTCTATTCCATTGATTGATGTGTCTATCATTAGTTACTATAACACTCTTTACTTGTAAGAACTTTCTGATAGATTTGACTATCAGATAGAGATTTCTCCCTCCCTCACTCCTTATTTTCTCATGTGACTTTTCATATGAACTTATCTCATTTTAAGATAAAAGCTTTTTGGTATTTTTATGGAGGTTTTATGGTTACCTTATAAAAACCAATCTCTTTATAATATTGAGTCATTTTATTCAAGAGCAAGGGATGTTGGTCCATTTGATGAAGTTCATAAGTCTTTTAAAAATATTTTGAGGGGTGCCTGAGTGGCTCAGTTGGTCAAGCGACTGCCTCCGGCTCAGGTCATGATCCTGGAGACCCGGGATCGAGTCCCACATCAGGCTCCCTGCTCGGCGGGAAGCCTGCTTCTCCCTCTCTCGCTCTCCCTGCTTGTGTTCCCTCTCTGGCTGTGTTTCTCTCTGTCAAATAAATAAAATCTTAAAATATATATAGAGAGACATTTTTCTCATGTAGATTTTGCACGTTTAAGTTTATTTTTAAGTGTTTTATGTTTTTATTGCGATTATAATTGGAATTCACTCTTCTAATATTTTTGTGTATGTGAAGAACATTGATTTATATGTTAATTTTATATCTTGCTATCTTTCAGATTTTTTTAAAAGATTTTATTTATTTATTTGACACAGAGAGCGATCACAGGCAGGCAGAGAGGCAGGCAGAGGGAGCAGAGGAAACAGGCTCCCCGCTGCGCAAAGAGCCTGACATGGGCCTCAATTCCAGGACCCTGGGATCATGACCTGAGATGAAGGCAGAGGCTTTAACCCACTGAGCCACCTAGGCGCCCATATCTTTCAGATTTTTAACATTGTATGTAATTTCATATTGTTCTCTAGATGCATTGAGTTTTAATTCTTTAAAGATTAGTATTTTCTTTTTTAAAGGCTCCCTTTTTGGGATACCTGGATGGATCAGTCGGTCATGCCTTCAGTTCAGATCATGATTCTGGAGTCCATGATCCTGGAGTCCCTAGATTGAGCCCCAAGTAGGGCTCCCTGCTCAGTGTGGAGTCTGCTTCTACCTCTCCCTCTGCTCCTCCCCCTACTTCTTCCTTCTTTTTCTTTCACTCTCTCTCAAATAAATAAATAAATGTTTTTTAAAAAGAAAAAAATGATGAAATTGAGAATTTGAGTAAGAAAGACTATTAAAACAGCTAAGCAGATTTAAAACTTTAAGGAAGGAAAACTTATTCTCTCTCTTTTTTTTTAAGGATTTTATTTATTTGACAGAGAGAAACATCGCCAGAGAGGGAACACAAGTAGGGGGAGTGAGAGAAGGAGAAGCAGGCTTCCCGATGAGCAGGAAGCCCGATGTGGGACTCGATCCCGGGTCTCCGGAATCATGACCTGAGCCGAAGGCAGTTGCTTAACCAACTGAGCCACCCAGGCGCCCCTATTTTTTTTTTTAAAGATTTTATTTATTTATTAATTTGAGAAAGAGAGCGTGCATGTGAGAGAGGGGAAGGAGCAGAGGGTAAAGATCAAGCAGACTCCCACTGAACACAGAGCCTGGCCCCCTGTGGGGCTCTGATTTCACCACCCTGAGATCATGACCTGAGCCAAAATCAAGAGTCAGTCCCTTAACCAACTGAGCCACCAAGGCACACCCCCATCTTTTTATTTTCTTAAACATAACTTACTGTGTTATTAATTTCATTATCTAAAGTCTTTGCAGACCTGGTTCTATTGTCTGTTTCTTTCCTATTGCCTGTTGTTCATGGTCTCTTATTTCCTTATGTGTTATGGGATTTTTTATTATTATTATACTTTCATATTCTTTGGAACTTTATCTATGGAATTACTTGAGGCCTGTGTTTAAAGTGAGTTCCTCCATTCCTTAAAATGTTAATAGAGCTACCCTGGGTGCCTGGGTGGCTCAGTGGGTTAAAAGCCTCTGCCTTTGACTTAGGTCATGATCTCAGGGTCCTGGGATCGAGGCTCACATCAAGCTCTCTGCTCAGCGGGGAGCCTGCTTCTTCCTCTCTCTCTGCCTGCCTCTTTGCCTACTTGTGATCTGTCAAATACGCAAATAAAAAATCTTTAAAGTGAGTTCCTCCAGAGAGGCTCAAATTTGTTTCTGCTAGAAGTTTAGCAACAAGTGACCAATTCAAAATAATTCTTAGCCTTGAGGCTTTTCAGTTCCATAGATAGTGTGAATTCAGGCCACAAGCCTGGATGACTATCTTTGGGCTACAGTTTTTATGAGAATCTCTTTCCCCACCCATTCACTCACTTCCAAGCTTTAAAAAACAAAAACAGAAAAACACACTTTACTATTTGCTCCTCAGAGTGGGTTATCTCTGGATCATCCTTTCATTGATGGCGCAGTCATATAGATTCCCAGCTGTACCTGAGAGTCACCTAGAAGAACTCCCCCTTGGGGGACTCTGGCCTTGAGCTCCAGAGACATAAAAATAGGTTAATCTCCAGAGGTTGGTAGATGGCCTAGAACAAAAGCATGCTTAAGTGCTTGCTCACCTCTGGATTCTTGCCTTTTGATTTGTGGCTTCTAAAAATATTTTTTTTTAACTTTCGTACTAGTTTGACAGTATATTTTAATAGACCTTATTTAAATAAGTTTATATAGCTTTTGGGGGTTTTTTCCAGTGGAAAAGTTGTTAAGCATATTTAGGCCATCCTACCTCTACCAAACTTGGAGGTCTAAGGTGATTTTTTAAAACATCAAATATATTTTAAATGAATTAAGATGTAGATATCTATTTTTAAACATGGAAAAATGGTAATATTGCCATCAGTGAAAAGAAAGAGTTACAAAATTGTAAAAAAGTATGAGTTCATCGTAAAATATTCTCAAGAGGTCCTTAGATACAGAGAAAAGAGTTTTTTTTTTTTAAGTGTTCGCGTACTTATTTGACTGAGAGCACAAGCATGGGGAGAGGCAGAAGGAGAGGGAGAACCAGACTCCCTGCTTAGGGGGGAGCCCGATGCGGGGCTCAATTTCAGGAACCTGAGAATCTGACATGAGCCAAAAGCAGTTGCTTAACCGACTGAGTCACCCCCAAAGGAAAGAGTTTTAAGTAGTGGCTCTTAACAGTAGCTATTTCAAGCAGGTTGAATTTTAGGAGATTCTTTTTTTTTTTCTTCTTTTTTAGTTTTCCATAGGGAACATGAATTATTTGGCTAAAAATATAAACTTATTTGGTTAAAAATATAAACTTTAAAATTTACATAAATCTGAAGCGGAACATTTTGGCACTAAACAGAAATGGTGTTAAGTTTTTCCATTGTCATTTGAGTTTCTTACAATTTATCAGCACCGACTTTAAGTGCCTTGATATGTGTTTATGTTGGTTTTCATCCCTCTGGGCAAAATCCTTTGGGAGTAGATTTTTATTTTCTGGAGAGCTATTTAGTATCTAGGAACAAAAGACTTTCCCCAAAATGAAAATGTCAGTACAAAGGGAGGAAATAAGGGTGACTCGACTTCACTGCAGTCTTGCAAAAGTTTGAGGGCAGTTTGAGGAGTTCAAATGACTTAGATGATACCTTCCCTGAGGCAGAACACAGAGGAGATAATCCCCCAAATGCTTTCCAGCAAATGATTCTTTTATTTTGTATGAGTGTTCCTTGGCTGAAATGATTTCTCATATTTTCCCCCCACTACCTCATTTAACTAACTCCAGATGAAGAATCTTCCATCGTTCAACTCTTTTAGGGTCTATATTGTTAATAGGTCTTTCTAGAACTAATTTGAGAGGATATAGACAGAAATTTATTATGGAAATCAGCAGGTCATGAGCTCTAAGGACTCCAAAAGACCCTTTCCTAGGCAAATACATAAGAAAAATGCCACTCGAACAAGATCAACTATGCATAAAAGCAGCTGCTGTAATGCAATGAAAAAATTTGGGAAAAACAAAAAGAATACACTTGAGACTCCAGGAAAATTCCACTTGCATGCATCATATAATTAGAAAAAAAGGGAAAGACTGTGTAAGTCCCTCCAAGTCAATTCTTGCCTTTCAATTTAGCCCCACAGACTCGGTGATGACCAACAATCACTTTAATTTTGAAGTTCAAACATATAAAGTATATTCATAATTTTTAAAGGGAATTGCTTTTTTGAGACACGCTTTGGGTTTACCGGAATTTCACACCTTCACTTACAGAATTTTTGATTCTCTAGATGTGGTTGGGTTTAATGACTACAGTTCTCACAGTGTTACAAATGAATATAAATCGTACCCCAAGAGCACATCGACCATGCTACATCTATTAATTTCAAAGTTGAGATAAATATATTTATTGTGATCATCGATTTGAAACCTCTTAGATGAGAATGCATTTTTGTCCTGTGTAGTAAGAACATATTTTAGAATCTTGTTCAGTTCTATCATCACAGGCACTCAAAAATTACTCCATAATCACAAGTGTTGACAGATCAGACTTGGCAAGTTACCTTGCTAGGAGGTTTAGAATGAGCTGAAGGTTTGTGAGCCTTTCTCCCCCAGTTTAAAGCAGGGGCTCTGTGCGGGATATGTCCCCTAGGCAAGCAATAGATGTAACCCTTTATGTTCTTGGATCCTTCTCTGGGTTTCTAAATGGCAGTGTTTTGTGGTGTTTGAGAATTCAAGCCAATTAATCATGCAGTGTTCTTGGAGAGGTAGTTAGTTCTTCCTGGGAATCTGCCGTGACCTATAAGAAATCTTTTCTTATTTAATTTTTTTATGCTTCCATTAATTTTTCTAAATGGGCGATACCATGTGCTCTTTCTAGAACAATAGCTTTGTGGTGAGGATCACACGTAATGGTTTATTTTGAGAAGTTTTGAAAGCAAAATGGCTATCCCATAAAATTCTTCTTATCATTCTCAAAAACAAGATTTTCAGATAAGGGAAGAAAATGAGAAGGACAGATCCGGATGCTTGGATGATCTTCTTGGTAGTTAAATCCAACCAGATCACTCTTGTGTTTAGAATTGCCCTTCTCATGCAGAGTAAAAATCCAAAGTCTTTGCCTATGCGCTTCTACTATGTGGGCCCAATGACCTCTCTGATCTCCTCTCTCAACCAGGCCCATCTTGCTTACTCCTCTTCGACCTCAGAGGCCTCCTGGCCATTCCACCATCGTCTGAGACTTTGCAGTTTGGGTTTTCTCTGCCTTTCTTCCATTCAATTTTACCGCTGGCTCCCTGCTAAGATGCCCTCTCCTGGGACTCATCCCTGACCTCTCCATCTTAAGGAGAAGATTCTGTCCATTTCCATCCCCATGTTACTCTTCTTTCCAGCACTTACCAATGACATTATGTTATATATTTATTGGTTTATGTATTTTCTGTCTCTCCCCACCATGAGAAAGTTCTAAGAAGCAAGAACTTCTTTTCTTTACTGCATATCCCCGGTACCTAGAATATTGCCTGGAAGGTCATAGGTGGTAAATAAGTATTTACTGATTGAACAGGTAGATAAATAAGTAGATGTCACCTGCATTCTTAGACAGTCATCATGTGCTATACACATAGATTTAGGTGGATTTCAAACTGATGACAGCCATATGGGAACAATTGAGGAGGCATAACTGATTAATTCCATTCAATTCAATGTAGTAAACACTTACCAAGCCCCAATAATGAGTAAAGCCCAATGTTGGAGTTGATATTAACACATCTGCTTCTCTATAGAAGCCTTGTCATTGATAGTTTTTACACAGGAAGAACCAAAACAGAAAGACTTCCTCAATCAGTTGGGACCCTGCTTCTGATTCCTGTTGAAATAAAATTGCACCGGCAAGCCTTTGTTGAATCCCTACTACAAGCAAGCCACTAGGCTGTTGATTATCCCACTGGCCTGTTTCACAAAGGCATCAATCTCTAAGGTTCAAATAATGGAAAATCTAATACTCAGGGGAAAAATATTTTGCCCAGCAATGCAGCATAAGATTCTAGACTTTTGCAGAGTGTATTGTGAGGAGAGCTTCTGGCAGTGCAAGCATTAAGCTCTTAGAGTCCCGCTTGCACACTGGTCACTGGATGTGAATTTTTGACGAAGGCAAAAGTACATATTAGAAATTAGTAAAAAAAATATATATTTTTTTCTCATTATTGTCTGAACATTTACCACGAATTTTTTTTTAAAGATTTTATTTATGTATTTGACAGAGAGAAACACAGCAAGAGAGGGAACACAAGCAGGGGGAGTGGGAAAGGGAGAAGCAGGCTTCCCGCCGAGCAGGGAGCCTAATGTGGGTCTTGATCCTGGGTCTCCGGGATCATGACCTAGCCGAAGGCGGTCACTTAACCAACTGAGCCACCCAGGCGCCCCTACCACGAATTTTTGTGCAAATACTTGGATAGGTTGTTCCTGGCATATTTTACCTATATAATTTCCTAAGAGTAAATTTTAAGTGCACCCATATATATTAAGACCTCATTGTACAAAAGGATGGAATAAAAAGTAGAAGACACAAAGTGGTATCTGGTGCAGTTAATATCAGCAATGAGGAACTGACTGCAAACCTGACACCCTTCTTAGGGCTTTTATGACTTAACTAGATTGGATGGATTAATTCACTTAATAGTCACAATGTATGCATGAGTTAGGTATGCTTACTATTCTCATTTTACAAATTAGGAAATGGGAACAAAGAGGTTCAGTGATTTATGCAAGGTTACTCATGGTTCCAGAACTCTGACAAATCCATGCTCTTTGATATCGCTCTATTTTATTGCCTCCCAGGAAGCAGACATTCTACTTGGGCAGGTAGGAAAGAAATATGGTACATACCAACCAGAGTGGCCAGCAATAGGCGAACTATCTCAAAGTCATATACAAGTTTTTGGAGGCAAAAATGGACAATAATTACTGTACCAGTTCAAAGGAGGGAATGATGGGTTCTGCCTGGGATGGAGTTGACTAAAAGTCAGAAATGGCTTCTTCATTACAACAGCAGTGCTAGAAGCAAGAAATAAGGGAGCAATGTCTTCAAAATTTTGAAAGAAAATTCTTCCTTAGCAAAAATCATAGCAAAACTAGAAATGAAATTTGAAAGTAAATACACATAAAACCTCAAAAATGTATCTCTCCTCCCAAGACACCTATCTTATGATACCATTAGAGGATGTCGTTCCGTAAGACAATGGAGTAAAGTTAGGCCTAGGAAGATGTGCAAAATTGAAAACAGAACATCCGGCACAGGAGAGAAAAAGCGAGAACACCCAGAATAATAACTGGGCTTCCAGTGGAGAGGGCAGTCATTCAGACAGAAGAGGCATGACTCAAGACACAAGCTTCATCCCTGTGCCTGCTGCGACTGGACTGTCTTTTCTTTTTCCTTTTTAAAAAATTTTACTTATTTCTTTGAAAAAGAGAGAGAGAGAGCATATGCAGGGGGAAGGGCAGAGGGAGAAGCAGACCCCCTGCTGAGCAGGGGCTTATTCCAGGTCTCTGGGGCTCCATCCCAGGACCCCAGGATCATGACTTGAGCTGAAGGCAGACACGTAATTGACTGAATCATCCAGGTATCCCAGCTTTGACTTTTCAAAGCAATTTGTAGATGTTGGCACTTTTGTTATATTAGGACTTCCTGTTTCCTTTAAAAGCTTTTATTATGAAAAATTATCCACCACCTGACTTTAACAAAAAACAACATTTTGACATACTCGCTCCATCAATCCTCTAATTACTTTTTAAAAAAAACACATAATGTATTATTTGTTTCAGGGGTACAAGTCTGTGATTCATCAGTCTTAAACACAATTCACAGCACTCACCATAGCACATACGGTCCCCAATGTCCATCACCCAGCCACCACATCCCTTCCAGCCCCCTCCCCTCCAGCAACTCTCAGTTTATTTCCTGAGATTGAGTCTCTTATGGTTTGTCTCCCTCTCTTTTTTCATCTTCTTTCGTTTTTCCCTCCCTTCCCCTATGATTCTGTTTTGTTTCTCAAATTCCTCATATCAGTGACATCATATGATTATTGTCTTTCTCTAATTGACTTGTTTTGCTCATCATAATACCCTCTAGTTCCACCCATGTCATTGCAAATGGCAGAATTTTGGATTTTTTAAAGGCTGCATAGTATTCCATTGTATATATATACACCACATCTTTTTTTTTTTTTTTCGACATCTTCTTTATCCATTCATCTGCTGATGGACATCTAGGCTCTTTCCTTGGCTTGGCTATCGTGGACATTGCTGCTATGAACATCTGGGTGCTCGTGCCCCTTTGGATACATTTGTATCTGTAGGGTAAATACCCAGTAGTGCAATTGCTGGGTCAGAGGGGAGCTCTATTTGCAACTTTTAGAGGAATCTCCATACTGCTTTCCAGAGTGGCTGCACCAGCCCGCATTCCCACCAACAGTGCAGGAGGGTTCCCCTCTCTCTACATCCTCGCTAACACCTGTGGTTTCCTGACTTGTTCATTTTAGCCATTCTGACTGGTGATGGTATCTCACTGTGGTCTTGATTTGTATTTTCCTGATGCCAAGTGATGTTGAGCACTTTTTCATGTGTCTGTTGGCCATTCGGAGGTCTTCTTTGGAGAAATATCTGTTTCATGTTTTCTGCCCATTTCTTGATTGGATTACTTGTTCTTTGGGTGTTGAGTTTGATAAGTTCTTTATGGATTTTGGATACTAGCCCTTTATCTGATATGTCATTTGTAAATATATTCTCCATTCTGTCAGTTGTCTTTGGTTTTGTTGCCTATCCTTTGCTGTGCAAAAGCTTTTGATCTTGAAGTCCTAGTAGTTCGTTTTTGCCCTTGCTTCCTTTGCCTTCAGGGATGTTTCTAGGAAGAAGTTTCTGTGGCTGAGGTCAAAGAGGTTACTTCCTGTGTTCTCCTCAAGGATTTTGGTGGATTCCTGTCTCACATTGAAGTCTTTCATCCGTTTTGAGTCTATTTTTGTGTGTGGTGTAAAGAAATGGCCCAGTTTCATTCTTCTGCATGTGGCTTGGACCATCTTTTCAACCTGAGAAAACTCCTGTAGGACTTACTTCACCAAAACAAGAAAAGGGTATACTAAGAGGATGACATGATTTCCAGGAAATAGAGCAGCCAATCTTGGAGAAAGATAGAGGGAATTCTAAGTAGCAAAGTAAAAGCCGGGACAACATTGAGCAGCAGTTCTAAAGAGAAATCTGCCTGGAAAAGGAGTAATGTCTAAAAAAATTTTATTTATTTTTTATTTTTATTTTTTTATTTTTTACCAAACATAAGGCTTTATGGAACACTGGATTAAGATGTTATTGGAAGTAGTTGGAAAGATCAATGAAAAGAAAATGAAGCAGATGAATAAATAAGGTAATGATTAACTCCAGGAAAAACTAAAAGTAAAAAAGGGGAAATAATCATAATGCATTATCATGCTTTTTTAAAAAAAGATTTTATTTATTTATTTGACAGAGTGAGAGGCAGCAAGAGAGGGAATGCAAGCAGGGGTGATGGAAGAGGGAGAAGCAGGCTTCCTGCTGAGCAGGGAGCCCAAGGAGTGCCTTGCTCCCTGGACCCTGGGATCGTGACCTGAGCTGAAGGCAGATGCTTAATGACTGAGCGACCTAGGCCCACAATTATGATGCTTTTATGTGAATAATATTTACAAAGCCTATGCATGGAAACTGAACAAAAAAACTGCAATCTAATCATATTGGGAAGATAGAATAAAAGAGGGGATAGAAGCCTAAAGGACTACATCCTCTTCTGCCATAATAAAAAAACCTATAAATGATTTTAAAATTAATTAATAAGCAGACAGGGGTGCCTGGGTGACTCAGTTGGTTAAGCGACTGCTTTCAGCTCAGGTCATGATCCTGGAGACCTGCGATCGAGTCCCACATCGGGCTCCCTGCTTGGCAGGAAGCCTGCTTCTCCCTCTCTCAGTCCCCTGCTTGTGTTCCCTCTCTCGCTGTGTTTCCCTCTGTCAAATAAATAAATAAATAAAATATTTTTTAAAAATAAAATTAATTAATAAGCAGATAGCAAGTGATACATGCATTTTATTTAGAAACATAGAGATTTAGGGGGCCTGGGTGGCTCAGAGGGTTGGGCCTCTGGGTTCAGCTCAGGTCATGATCTCAGGGTCCTGGGATCGAGGCCCACAATGGGCTTTCTGCTCAGCGGGGAGCCTGCTTCCTCCTCTCTCTCTGCCTGCCTCTCTGCCTACTTGTGATCTCTCTCTCTGTCAAATAAATAAATAAAATCTTTAAAAAGAGAAAGAAACATGGAGATTTGAAAATGTCAGAAAAAAAGAATCTAAAAGAGTTGACTTTTTTGACTGAAAGAGTCAAAAGAGGCTACTTCTGGTAAGCAAGACAGTGGTTTAAAGTGAGCTATTAGTGGGGCACCTGGGTGGCTCAGTTGGTTGGGCGACTGCTTTAGGCTCAGGCTATGATCCTGGAGACCTGGGATTGAGTCCCACATCGGGCTCCCCGCTCGCGGGAAGCCTGCTTCTCCCTCTCTCACTCCCCCTGCTTATGTTCCCTCTTTCACTGTGTTTCTCTCTGTCAAATAAATAAATAAAATCTTTTTTAAAAAAGTAAGCTATTAGTATTTGCATTTTTAAGATACATGTATGAATTACTTTAATAAATGACAATTTAAAAATTATAATTGTCCATCTGAGTTTTCGCAAATGTTGGCATGCAGAAGGCTCTCAGTAAAGGCCTTTCTGATTATTAGGGTATTAGTAGTATTATTGGAAGGAGGCTTGGTTCCTTGTCCGCTGATACCGAATCCAGTAATATCTGCCACTGACTCTTTCTGGGGATTCCGACAGGAGATGTGATTCACTGCACCTCAATTTCTTCATCTGTAGAGAGGAGGGTTTGGCACACTTGTATAATCCCTTAGGCCGGCACTAACCCTGTGATGCCATGAATAGACCCCTTTATACAACGCACACATATGGACAGGGTGCTGTCGCCCATGAAGAACTTGGCTGCTTTTAAAGTCCCGACTTTGATCTGGGCCACAGAGCCAAGAAGATGAGGAATGTCTTAATCACTGGTTCAGGAACATGAAAGGAGATTGTGAGAGGACGGGGGGGCTCCCACCCCACAAAGGCCAGCATAAGACAGTATGATTTTAACCTCTGGAATGATTCTTGCCTTGCAGAGCTGATGTATTAAAAGAGGTTGATGTACCCACACGCACGCTGTAAAGTTAAAACCCTATATGAGTGTCAGCGGTAATCCCGATACTATCTGGAGAAGCGTCAGTGCACTCTAATGGGAAAAAGCTCTGGTCTAGGAGCTAAGATGTTTTGAATTCTAGTGCTGACTTTGCTATTAATGCTCTAGGGAAGATTGGATAAGCTCTCTCATGTCCTTTGTTTCAGCTTCAGAATTGGTAAAATGAACGTGGACTCTTCTGGAGTTCTTTGGTTCATAGAAAAAGAAAGCAGATTTGGAAATTGAGACAAAAGCTTCAGCAAGTGCAGAAGCCAGAGAAGTTCTGGAGTTCTGTGTGGCTATTCAAACACTGAAACAACAATCGGGCCAGAGGGGAGAGCCTGAGCTGAGGTATTGCCATTAGCCACACTTGAGCAGGGGCGTAGATGTTCAACTGATGTAGGCTGTCTTATCCATCCCTTCTGGGCTGCTGTAACAAGTGCCATGGACTGGGCAGCTGCTTAACAACAGCATTTCTCACAGTTCTGGAGGCTGGCAGTCTGAGCTCAGGATGCTAGCATGGCCGGGTGAGGACCCCCTTCTGGATCCCAGACTTCTGGTTGTAGTCTCACCTGGTGGAAAAGACTAAGGATTTCTCTTGAGCATCTTTCATAAGAGCGCAAATCCCCTTCATGAGGGTTCTACCCTCGTGACTTAAGCAAATTTTAAAGGCCCCATCTTCTAATACCATCACTTTTGGGAGTTAAGATTTCTTTCCTTTCTTTCTTTCTTTCTTTCTTTCTTTCTTTCTTTCTTTCTTTCTTTTTTCTTTCTTTCTTTCTTTCTTTTTTTTTTAAGATTTTATTTCTTTATTTGACAGAAAGAGATACAGTGAGAGAGGGAACACAAGCAGGGGGAGTGAGAGAGGGAGTGAGAGAGGGAGAAGCAGGCCTTCCTTGGAGCAGGGAGGCTGACCCAAGGACTCAATCCCAGGCCCCTGGGACCATGACCTGACAGAAGGCAGACACTTAAGGGCTGAGGTACCCGGGCACCCCTAAAGACTTTTTTCTGCTTTTGTGTCCCTACCACTTTATATTCACATTTGAGGGACAGAGTATCTGGTTGGTTTAGTTTAGAGTTCAGGCCAACAATTGGCTAGGGGAGAAGAGAGAACTCTGAGTGACAGCTCAGCACAGCTAATCCAATGGAGGAGAACCAATTTCTCAAGAAGAAGTCAGAGCTGTGTTCCTCTAGGGTGAGGTACAAAGTATTTAACAGCTGGCATGGCAGTTAGAAGGTTCATCAGCCCTTGACGGTGGGGCAGGGTCCTGAAGTTTCCCTGCTGGCTGGGGGGTTAGCCCTCTGTTACCAGCTGTGCTGTTGCAAGATCTTGATAAACACTGGGAGTCCCAGGAGCAGGGACAGGTTGTCAGCAGGGAACGGGGAGGGACGGGGGAGGACGAGGGAGCAGGACCTTGGGCCATAGTTATTGCTCACAGGTATGGCGCTGGTGCCTTCTACTGGCTGAGTATGAACACTGTCTTAACAAACGAAGGGGGAGTAGGGGGTAGGGGGTTTGGAGAAGAACTGCGAATAACTCATGAAGCTGGAAACTGTGATTTCCTACAGAGTATATGAGGAAATGGATAGTGGGTATTTTTGGTTTTCACAGTGACTAGGAGAAGGGGGAGATTGCTCTTGGAAATTGATGATGGAGTCAGAAATAATAAATGTCCTACAGTGTCTGGAGCAGTCATGCTGTCCTATCCAAAATGCCAGTAGCGCCTCTGTTAAGAAACATTGCAAGGAGAATTTTTCTGGAAGGGCTGCTAAAGATTGTATAACCATATACAATGGGAGGAAGAGGGACAGTTCTAGTTTGGGTGATATAGCTACCATTTATCATTGCCATAGATTAGGTCCATAAACCCATGTGTCATTTAATCCACGAGACCATCCCCTGAGATACAATTTATTAACTCCCTTCTTATATACAAGGAGTTAGACTCCAAGAAACAAAGTAACTTCCCAGAGTGACACAAGCAAGGGGCAGAATGCCTTCAATTCAAGTCTGTGTCCTAGTCTTCTTGTAAGTTTCAAGGGGATTGACTGGAGAAGCAAAACAGGGTGTGAGTGTGTGCGGGAGTGAGGAATCCTTCCAGAGAAACAAGATCACGTCAAGATCATGTCAAACTCAGGATGAGTCCAAGAAGAGTTGCTCAGTCCTGAAATCAATGACTGTGGGAAGCTGACATTTTTTAATATCTTTGAGAAGTCTCTAGATGTTCACATGTTTATTCAGATACAATTTTTTTTTCTACATTGAGGTGGGGAGACCATAATGGGATCTTCAGTCGTTTCTATGATTCAGTTCTCAGTACTCTACCAGGCTCTAAGGGCTGACCTTAAGATAAATGTTGAATAAACACTCCCTTTAAGGGGCTGGGAATTTACACACAACTGCAACATAATGGACAATTGATTAAAACCAGCCATTCTAACTCAACATTAACTCAACTTTATTTACATTAAAGTGAAATGCCAGAAGTCAAAAGTCAAAAAGATGAAGGAAGGATGAGTTAGAATTTTGAGAAATAACACTTTGTGTGGTTACAAAATCAATATACATTATTGTATAGGGTTTTACCAAATAGTAGGCTTCTCTATTTGCTGTACATGAATTTTTGTGCACATATTTCACATTTCAAAATCATCTGGGAGTTCCTCATCTCTAATTTTCAATAATCTCATCATAAATACCTCCCCCCCCACACCCAAAGCTTTGAGTTAATATGCCACTATCTTCCCCAAAGGAATTACAGAAAAAGTTGAGCTTACACTACTCATCTACATCTTGGTAAAAACAAAAGACGTGAGTAGATTTTTTAATAAAAATGGAAATACCGTGCAATCCAGTAATAACACCACTGGGTATTTACCCAAGGAAAAGAAAATCAAAAAGATATGTGCACCCCTATGTTTGTTGCAGCATTATTTACAATAACTAAGATACAGAAGCTCACTAAGTGTTCATCGATAGACAAATGGATAAGGGAGGTGTAGCACACACACGAGGATATTACTCAGCCATAAAAAGAAGGAGATCTTGCTATTTTGACAAAATGGATGGACCTAATGATATTATGCTAAATGAAATAAATCAGACAAAGACAAATGCTATATGCTTTCACTTACATATGGAATTAAAAAACAAAACAAAACAAGGCAGAAATAGACCTTCTTATATACAAGGAGTTAGACTCCAAGACCTACAAATACAGAGAACAAATTGGTGGCTGCCACAAGGGAGGAAGTAGAGGGATGGGCAAAATGGGTGGGAGTAGGAGTTACCTGCTTCTGGTTACAGAATGAACAAGTCCCAGGGGTAAAATGTCCAGTGCAGGGAATATAACCAGTGGTATTGTAATAGTGCTGCATGGTGACATGAGAGCTACACTTGCGACGAGCACAGGTACACACAGAGTTGTCAAATCTCTATGCTGTACACCTGAAACTGATGTAACACCGTGGTCAGTTCTACTTAAATTTTTAAAAAGACATTTTATTAGTGAAAAGGGGAAACAGAGTGTGATGGAAGTAAGCACTTGCATGGGGAGATGAGGAAGAGGAACAACCAAAGTGGTGGAAAAAATACTGCATTTCTGGAATTCTGGTCTCCGCCCTTTAATCTGGGAGAATGGATCGCTTTCCAGTTCCCGACCTTTCCCACACCTCCAGGAGAGGACACCAGGTGGCGCTCGCACCCTTGCAGTAGTTTCCCCCGCAGCGTTTGGACTAAGCCTTCTCCTTAAAAATCGTGCTGGCTGCCTGATTCCCCAAAATTTTGTTCTGTGAAGAGCAGTTGCACAAGGGTGCCGGGTTTGAGCCCCGCCCTGTGGCAGAGCAGAGACCAATTTGAAAAGGGACCAAGGGAGCCGGAGCATCTGTAGGGACTGGAGCTGGCCCTTTGCACTCCAACCGCGGGGCCCGCGGGAAGTTCAGAGCGTTTCCAAGTAGAAGACTCTGCAGGCAACATCGGGGAAAGCGGAATTGGTGGCTAATAGCGGTTGGGACGGTTAGAATGTCCAATGGACGGTAAAGGTTTCAAAAGCCCTTCGTTCTGTATTCTTAGCTGGGCATGTGGGAAGCAGGTTAAGAGGACCCCTTACTCTTTCTCTTCTGTCCGTCACCAGCCTTGAGCGGTTTTCCAACGAGAGAAAGCATTTTCTTGCAAAAATAAGCTGTTGCTAAATCTCTGTCGTTTCTGTAAACCCCTCCCCAATATTTGTGAGTACAAAAGCTGGACTGTAATGAACGCCGCCGAGGACTGGTGCACGGTTCAAAAACGGGTTAACGATGATGACTTTCTAAGGGGGCCCAGACAGTGACAGCGCAGCCCTAATTCCTGGAGACCCGGCGCGAGGTCTGTCGCACCTTGTGTGCTTTACATCTCAGGGTAGAAACTCTCCTAAGGTGGTCCGCATGGATCAGAATCACCAGGGTGTTTGATAAATGCAGAAA
The DNA here is from genome assembly GCA_004023965.1 of Spilogale gracilis. NCBI lineage: Eukaryota > Metazoa > Chordata > Mammalia > Carnivora > Mephitidae > Spilogale > Spilogale gracilis. The sequence continues at coordinate 51,155 of PITA01014028.1, forward strand.
ATATGCATGTATTAAATGCAGATAAATGTTGAAGCAGGATCTTTGCGAGTGGGAATCTGCAGTTCAGAAAGTCCACGCCCTGGCCACTGACAACATTCGTCCTTTTAAGCCCACAAAAATAACCATTTCAACACCTCAAATGATTCTCCTGCACATTAAAATTTGAGCATCGCTGCTTTGGCGTTTTACAGCCCTCCTTCAGATAAGGGAGCGAGAAGACCGTAGGAATGATACCCCTTCGCGCTGCGTGCGCGCTCCCTCGCGCGAGGTCCTGGACGCGGGAAGTCAAGCGGAGTCTTGGGAACCGGGAAGTGTGCACCCAGTACCTGAGACCTGGAGGGCGCCAGACCTCGCAAAGCGACCGCAGAGCCTGACTCAGCAGCCCCACAGGAGCCGCGGGCTGCTGGTTCTAGGCTCACGACCCCCAACTGCGCTGCGCACCTGGGGCGGCCAAGTCTGGGGAGTCGCCGGGGGCGGCGCGGGGCGGGATCCGCGGAAGACCTCCTGTGCGGCAGGGGTGGGAGAGGAGGAGGAGATAAGGTGGGGGCTGTTTGAGACTTAGGCCTGCCTCCCACCTCCCCAACCTCCGCCTCCGCGGCCACCTTCCGCTCTATAATTGGCCGCCCGGTTGGCCTTCCTTTCCTCTTATCTGATCCTGGGCGCCCTGCAGGAGGGAAGCGCTGCAGAGGAGGCAGCCCCGGCTGCACAGAGTGGGAGCTGGAGTTGAAGAGGGAGGAGAGGGAGGGGAGAGGCTAATTCAAAGGGGGGACAACGCGGGAAACGAGCGAGGGTCGTGCGCCGCCAAGAACCAACTCGCGGCGAAATTGGATCCTACCTAGGCATCGAGAGGTCCCTATCTTGGGCTAGAACATTCCCCTGCACAGGTCAGTTCCAGTCTTTCTCTGCCCTACTTCGGGTCGGCTTTGAAAAAAATCTGTTCGTGGGGAAGGAAAAGTGGAGAGGGCGAGCCACCTGCAGACACAATGCAGTTCCATGAACCTTCTCCACGCGCTCACTCAGGATGGCCCGGGGACTTCTGAGATGGGATGGGACGGTGCACCCAGATACCTCCCCGCAGGGGTCGCTGGGCCGGGAGTTTGGAGGTGCTAGGATGGGAACGCTAAGACAGCGACAGTGCCTTGTGTTGCTCCCGAGAACTTGGCCCTGTACTTGGGCGAGCGTGCGGCGGGAAGAAGCGGGTTTGGCTTCCAGACTGGCGATCCCAGCATTTCCGAGTAGAAGAGATTTAGTAAAGGTGGCAATCTGGTGAGGAAGGGGTTCAGGAATTTGTCTTGGAGGGCTGAATCTAAATAGATAGCATGCTGTTTTTATTTAAATTGTATCCGGGGGCGCTTGGAAAGGCAGTTGATGGAGGTCATGGGAGACAAAATTCAACTCCCCACCCCCTCCCCCCGCCTTGGTGCCTGCACAGATCAGCGCTGGGATCAGGTGCCAGGCGCGAAGAGGAGCAACCCGACGGAGCGCACTGCTGGAGGACTTTGGCAGTCGCAGCTCTTCCGCGTCTCTGCTCCGGGAACCCCGGATGCTCCTCGCGTTTTGCCTTGGGGTCTGGAAGCAGGAGGTTGCGGCTTTGAAATGGACCAGCGGGCTGTGGTGTTGGGAGGTCTTCTCCGCCCTGGCTTTTCCACCCCTAGGCTCCTCCAGTTTTGTCCGTTTGCACCCCTTGCAGCTTCAAGCCTCCTGTTCTGCACGCAGTGCCTGGGCAGAGCTGCAGCCAGTGCAGCTGGGCTTTGGCAGGCAGCGCGCACAGGCAAGACAGGGTTAGGGAAAGGCCAGGAGGAGCCCGCGTGGAACCACAGGAGTGGCGTCTGTCCTAGGCCAGCGCCTGGACGCCGCCTGTGAGTCCTGGACCACCGGCACTCCGACTTCGGCACTGGGTTCTTTGTCCTCTGCGTGAAGGCCGCCCTGTGGGGCGCACGCGCTCAGGGTTGACTGGAAGTCACCCCTTCTGCTTAGGTGCAGCCTTAGGACTTGCCTTTAGGGGAAATGCCCAAACGGAGCTTTTGTGCAGCTCTCACACGGGCCAGGATTTCCCCCTGAAAATTGCTTCTGGAGCTGCCACCCAAGCCCCATTCCCCTGGAAGATTTGGACTCCCTTTTGGAAGTTTTGGAGAGTCTGCTGGGTAGCAGCTGAAGGGGATGGGAGCAGCGACGGGGGGGCGGGGAGGGGAGAGGAATGAAGACATACTGGGTAAGCCTGCCGTTACTCTGTGGGGAGCAGAAATGCAAACAAGTTTTCCTGGAATTCTCCTATGAAGATTTCAGGGCTCCTCACCCACAAGGCCCTAAGAGGGCACTTCCTAATGGTAGCCTGGGGTAAAGAGGTCTGTGTTCAAATCCTTCAGCAAACAGGCTTAAGCTGGGTGCAGTTAGGAAAACTGGTGTTCTGTTTCTGATAAGGTGGTCCAGCTCTGCCTGCAGAGCGCAGAATGAGCAGCTTGGATGGATTTCCTCTGAATCTGGCCCTCATGGCTTGTTTACTGTAAGCAGACGTCAGGATATTTTTTTAAACAACTTTGAGATATAATTCATACGCTATCCAAGTATACAATAGCAATGTGTTTCTATTCGCGGAGTTGTGCAGAGATCAGTACTTGCAAGCGATTTTAGAACATATTTATCATTCCAAAAAGAAATTCCGTATTTATGAACGGAAACTTCCCATTTCTCCCCAATCTGACCCCCCCATCTCACCCTACCTCATCTGTCAACCACTAATCTACTTTTTGTTGACGTTTCATTTAAATGGAGGCATACAGGATGTGTGTGGTCCTCTGAAAACGTAGCAAAATGTTTTCAAGGTTTATCCATGGTGTATGATATACTCACTCACTCAACACTAGGCATCTCCTTCCCTGGCCGGGACAGACCTGAATCTCCATGGCAGCCCTGGCCTCCTGAGGCTCCCTTTGACAGGACAGGGGCCACACGGGTGAGGCGTCACAGTCATTCTCTGGCAAGGATTTCTTGGAACCCATCAGAATTCCTGGAACAATTTTTGGGCAGCTCCCAGGCTTCAGGATTGATGGGAGGAGCCCTTTGGCCCTTTTCCTGCTGCTAACAGTCCAGCTGAGGATTTCAGAGAACTCTTGGGGCCTTCCATGCGTGTCTTGGTTTTCTGAATCAGCCAAGACTGTCTTGAGAATGGGCCGAACAGGGGCGCCTCAGTGGCTTAGTTGGTTAAGTGGCTGCCTTTGGCTCAGGTCATGATCTCAGGGTCCCCGGATCAAGCCTCGTCTGACTCTCTGTTCAATGGGGAGTCTGCTTCTCCCTCTCCCTGTGCCCCACACTTAACCTCTCTCTTTCTAATAAATAAATAGAAGCTTAAAAGAAAAAGAATGGGTTAAGCAAAGTGGAGTGACTTCGAGGGCACAGAGTCAAGGCACAGCCCACAAAAAGCCTCCTTGGGGTGCGTGCCCTCTGCTGCTAAGTACTTCCTAATGTCACCGAGTAAAACACAGGATTCTTTGCCTGTTTTCAGCTGACAGTTTAGCAGTTATGTGAGTCTAGAGCCACACTGCTGTCATTTTTACCCAACCGCGGCCCAGTGACCGCTGTTTTCCTGGCCAGGCCTGGCGAGTGCTCGAGGACAGGGCCTTCCTGAATTACTGCAGGCGCAGGTGGTGTTGAGTCCCACTGAGCTGCCACATTATCTGGGATTAGGGCAGTTTGTATAGAACAAGGTCATCGGTGAATGAGACACTAGGTGGTCCCTCGAGGGACAGAGGAGACAGCAGGGGTGGGGGTGGAGGGACAGGAAAGCTTAAAGGAAAATGACAAAAACAAAATTCCTCCTTGGCAAATTTGCTCTTGATAGGGCTGGGTGTCAGGAAAACGATCTCCTCCTGCTTCTGTAAGTAAACACAAAGTGGCAGGGATCCAGTTACTCTAATATATACAGTAAGCCTTGAGTGAAGACCAGCTCCATCCTGTTTTGGCAGGGGTGGTGAAGGCTTGTGTGTGTGTGTGTGT